>JBBPJV010000314.1:0-28016 GCA_038088915.1 Sutorius aff. eximius
CTGTTTGGTCGATATTAATGGACGTACTGCACGCATTCTCTCTACAGGAAGTAGACAAACTGCTCGACTTCGACTACATAGACGACGATATCTTCGCCTTGAGACAACAGATGAAGTTACCAGTATCGCTCATTTCGATGCACTCTCCATCCATTGGTAATGTACATCCACGAAACACGATCATCAACTGGCTTACAAATTTCGTCAGAACATTCATCCCCACTTGAGAGGGCTCAATCGCCCACGTCTTCAATGTTAAGTGACGGTGACGAACCACCCTCAAAGAGACGCCGGTTATCCCTATCGTCACTTAGCGACGCAGATGAGGAGGAAGAGGAAGAAGACCAGCCTCTTGCCACCCAGATGCCCCCTCTCCAACCACCCGACACTCCAGCACGAAAATCAAATCAGAGAATTGGCAAGAAAGCTTCAAGTATGATGTCCAAGTCACAGACCGCACCCAAGTCCACGGTACAGCCCGACGTGAATGGTGCGAGTGGCCACATTCCAGACGCAAAGGTGAAAGTGGAAGAGAAGATGGACGAATCTCAGTTGACTAGACTTGCCACTGGTGTCACTATTGATGCTGGCCCGTCCACCACCACTCACGTGAGCGACGTTTCGCCCGTTTGCGATCTGTGTTTTAATAACTAGGCGCGTTTTCAGCCACATTTGAAAGCCGAAAAGGCAGCATTCGTCGAGCTTCGGAAAGGCATCATTCAGGTTACAGCAGTTGAGAATGATGGAACACCGCGTTCCCTCGTAATCCTCACCGGTTTAAAAACCCTCTTTCGGACACAATTGCCAATGATGCCTCGAGAATACATCGCTCGTTTGGTATACGATAAAAATTCCAAGGCACTTGCCATTGTTAAACGAGGATATAAGGTGGTCGGAGGGATCTGCTACCGCCCATTTCCTCATCGTGGCTTCGCAGAGATCGTTTTCTTTGCCACGGCTTCTGTTGATCAAGTCAAGGTATGATTTGTTCTTTCTTCACATCGGTAGCTAAATGTGTCCCAGGGTTACGGAGGTATGCTCATGGACCATTTCAAAGCTCATATACGGAAGACATACCCGAACGTGATGCACTTCCTGACCTATGCAGACAACTTTGCCGTGATTTTCTTCAAGAAGCAAGGATTTTCAAAAGACATTACACTGCATCGATCCGTATGGGCGGGATATATCAAGGACTACGAAGGCGGCACGATCATGCAGTGTACAATGTTGCGCAAAGTCGATTATCTCGACAAGGCAAACATCATCGCACAGCAGCGAGAAGCGGTCATAGGAAAGATTAGGGGGAAGTCAAGGTCGCATATTGTGTATAAAGGCCTAGACCAGTTCCAGGACGGCCAGCCGGAAGGCGTCGTCGTAGACCCTAAAGACGTTCCAGGGCTGCGTATGTCGTTCCTTGAATGAGAGGCTGGATTCGTGTTCTTACAATGTGACAGGGGAGAGTGGCTGGACGCCTGGAACGTCCACTTGGTGAAGCTAGCCATGCAACTTTCACCATCGCTTACAGACTCACCCCGTTCAATAGTTCTCGTTCGACGCCGCAGAGTGCTGAGCATAATTTCATGCATCGGCTACTAGGGGACATGAAAGCCCAGCCAAACGCATGGCCCTTCTTGTTGCCTGTCAATGGGGAGGAAGTGGTCGATTATTACGAGGTCATCAAGCGACCCATGGGTCAGTCCCGTCTAAACCTATTCCCGAGACAAATCTGACCCCCGTTTCAGACCTCAGCACCATGGAACACGGGCTGAACACAAACCAATACTATAACCTCAAGGCCTTTTTGGATGACGCACAGCTGATATTTGACAATTGCCGACTTTATAATCCAGAGGGATCCATTTATGTAAAGCAGGCAGCTAAGTTGGAGAAGTTCGTGAAAGAGCTTGTCGCTGATTATACGAAGAGGGTGGCTTAGCGGTATGTAGGACTGTGCAACATTCTTTCCGCATGGGCCCCAGTTGGCGTTGACCCTTCTGTCAGTGCTCACCTCGGTGAGTAACACGAGTGTTACCATATTTCATGCCCAACTTTTTGTGCGGTAGGTATTCAGGCCCGCATCTTCCGTAGGTAGACTCGACTGTCGGTTTGTACCCTCCTTTATTATAGGATTCGAGCCTGAACGGCCGGTTGCCCCGACTCATCATCGTTGCATGTTCGCCGTCCATCACCCACCCCTCTGAATTTGACATGTGGATGAACCGGGGTAAAACATGATCCTGGCATCTTCCACTGTATTTGATTGGCCCAGGGGCAAAAGCAGTATCTTGAGTGTGTTGCCCGATCTGATGGTTCCTGGCGTGATGTATTGATATCTTCTCCGCTCTGAGTCCCTGACTGCCTGGTTACGGACCACATAGGCCAGGAAACTTGAAAGGCAGGGAAAAGAACTCCCGAGCTCCGATACATTCACACTTCACAGGTTGCGATGGCGGAATTTCCCAAAACCACTCTTCGAATCCTGAGCTAAGGGGACATGACGGTTTTTGGCGACCTCATAGTACATACGTATACGACATAAAAGCGTGTGGCATACTCTTACACGACACCGAACGCCAATCCGTTACGAGTTGGACAACCAATTTGCACACCGCACTTTAGCGCTGTCCGTATGCCTTGGTCTCGTACTTGCCAGTACCGATGATGATGTTACCGGGCTCCTGGGGCTTGCCGGTGAGGTAGTTCTCGATGATGCTCCTAGTGCCGCGGGCGTAGCGTGCCTGTGCGTCGAGGGTCGTGCCAGAGTAGTGGGGAACCATGCCGTTGCCACCGCCGAGAGCGTTCTTGGCCGTCCGCCAGACGTGGTCACGGGGAGCAGGCTGGACATCCCAGACATCACCGGAGTAACCTGAACGCCGGGAAAGTACGCCAGATCAGCACGCTGGGATGGGGTGCGATAGGGAGACTGCACGCGTACCGTTCAGATGACCAGACTTGAGTGACGCGGCGATGGCGTCCTTGTCGCAGATGGCGCCACGCGCGGTGTTGATGAGCCACGAACCCTTCTTGAAGTGCTTGAGGAGGTCGGCGTTGATGAGCCCACGGGTGCCTTCGTGGAGGGGGCAGTTGATGGTGATGACGTCGCATTGAGAGACGAAGTCCTTGAGGTCCTCGACGCGGCGGGCCTTCACGGCCTTGGCGGCAGCTGGGGACGAAAAAACGCAAACCGATAAGAGGGGTCGAGGGGTCGACTGTGGGCTCACCTTCTGGAAGGGGAGCGTAGTCGTAGTAGATGAGCTCTTTGCAGTCAAAGGGAAGCAAACGCTGGAGCACCCGGTAACCGATACGGCCAGCACCGATGGTACCAACGACCTTGCCCTCCAAGTCAAAGGAGTTGCGGGCGATGGTCGAAACTTCCCAGTCACCACGCTCGATCATCTGTATGGCACGTAGTGCAAGCTTTAGGACACGATCTCTGAACAAAGGATCATGCGTCACGTACCTCGTGCGCGGGAATAAAGTTCCTGACAAGGAGCAGGATGGACATGATGACGTGCTCAGCGACGGAGACGACATTCGAGCCAGAGACCTCCAAGACCTGAATGTGCTTTTTGACCGCGGTGTTGAGGTCAATGTGGTCAGAGCCGACACCAGCAGTGACACAGAGCTTCAAGTTCTTGGCCTACAAACGGAACACATGTTCACATTGTTGTTCTCAGCCGACAAGGGTCGAGATAGTTCGTACCTTCTCGAAGAGCTCGGACGTGAGATATCCGGGGTGGAACGGGGTGGTAATCAAGATCTCAGCCTAAAAAGAAACGATGAGGTCGTGGGAGGAATCAGCTTTCGAGCGATACGCACATCAACGATGTGTTTTTGGAAGTCACTATCCGGACCCTCCTTGGAGTCAGACACCTGTCGTTGAATGCGGCGTGAGCAAATGGAACTCATTCAGGGGAAGGGTACACCTACGATGTATTCGTGCCCTTGTGACTCAAGGTACTGGCGGAGATTGAGCTGGGTGACTAGTCAGCATGGTTTTACACGGCGAACTGTCCATCGTTGCCCACCTCGTTCTCGAGCGTACCAAGGAGACGGGGCTCACTCTGGGCAGCTTCACCACCTCGGTAAAGGATAGCAAGGATCTATATCAATTACAAGTAACCGTAATGATCGGATTTGAGAGCCGGGGCCGCTATAGGGGTTGTTTAACCCACCTTCATGACTAGAACGGGTTGGTTTTAGTTGATGCAGATAAGAACAGAAGACAGAGAACTGGAGTCAAGACATCATGCTCCACCTAGCTTTTATATCGCGACAAGGGGCTATTTCCCTGTGCGAGTATGGCTTACTACAAACTCATGAATGGTCGTCGCTAGCCGTGTGCGGACGCCCGGGACGGATTACTTCACCCATGGCAGTCTCACGACGCGGCGGATCCAGGAGGTGATCATGTGGCCAACCGGAATCAGAGCTTGAAGCCGAGCATACCATCCCAGTAAGTAATTGCGATTTGAGATGGCAAACCTTGTACAGACCGGGTATTTTTGGCAATCTTTCTCATTTGCGAGCATGATGCACCCCCACACTTGAGGCGGCCATGGATAAACGTAGACAAAGTCTCTCAGCATCTTCGTCTAGACAACGACGATGACTGATCCAGGGTTGCTTTCTCATTCTGCCGTGTGGAGCTGCACGCACTAGAAGATACGGACCAATCATTTACATATTATAGGTGAGGCCGGAAACCATCGGGACGTGTCGTGAAAATGAAATGACATTAGCCAAATCCCACGCAGGGCGTGATCCGAATGTGCGAAAGGAGCCGTGACGCCCCGGAAACCACCTACGAGCTGATTGGGGCGCAAAAGAGGTGCAGTCACTGCTAACGGAAGACAACATGACCTATGCTTCACAGGCAAAGATTCAGGCCGCCAAGTTTGGAAGAAGCGGCCAGGAACGTACCACAACACCCGTCCTACTATAGAAGGCGTCAATAATTGATCACTCGAACTCATCTCCCTTCATGTGTGCTTGGAAGAGTTCTACATCAGATGCTGTACCATTTCCCATAGCGCGGTCATTGGCTCTTCCTCCCTTCACGATTTCCCACTCTATACGAAGAAAGACCCAAATCCATCTCCGCAGCACCTCTGCCATTTCGAGCCAAAATATGAGAACGCTGCCGTCTGATTGTGAATAGAGGTGGCTTGACAGCTTGATGGACCACGTCATTCGAAGGATGAAATTCGAAAAGATGACCATCGGGTATACCGAGAGAGGGTATAGGAGCACAGCACGGAGCCCGTATGGATACGGAGCATCCCGGCGCCCAGTGGCGTCGAATGATGATGTCTGGCCTGGTGAAGAAAAGGATCCATGTGATCCGTGGCTTGACGGATCTTTGAGCCGACGTGATATCGGCAGTCCATTTCGCGACTTGGTCAAACCGAAGACCAGAAGATCAAGACCCCAATCATTGGTCAGGTCCCACCAAAACGAATACAACGAATTGATAACCACCGACAACAGCCTAGTCGAGCATATAGTCGGTGGATGATCCAGAGAAGGATAGAGACCAACATACCAAAGACGAAAAAGCGGGTGTTCACCATGCCATCCTTGTTGCGTGCCAGATTTTCCGTGACCTTGCATGACGTCTGAGATTACAATTCTTTGGGCGGCAGAGAGAAATATCACGGGAAACGACGAAGCGTATTTGATGGCATTGAAAAGTGGACGGCGGCTAGAATTTATTGGAGAATGATACTCGACAAGGCATTGGCGTAAACGAATCAGGTAGGGCAAGCTGGCATGTCTCAGCGTCGAAAGCCAGAATTGGAAGTAAGTGCCCACCTCATGAGGCTCGGTAATATCCATTGGTACCAGCCGTCCTGCGACGGAAGTTGTAACAAGCTACCTCCCGGAAGCAGCATGCACAATGACAACCACATGTCACCAAGGACTTTGGCGAAGGACGTCAGAACGTCTGCAAATATGACATCCGAGAAGTATACGTTCTGAGATGCAGGAAAGAGGCACCTCGCAGCAGTACTGAAGACGAAAATATGAGAAACGCGCGTCATAAATAGAGTAAAATCGCATACAAAAGGAACCAATCACGTTCCCGTTTGTGAAAGATATCATACGGGCACACGACAGTTGTCACAACACTGAGGATGCACACAGCGGGGATATATCTAAATATATCCACGACAGCGGTGTCTGAGCGTGTTGCTATTCGAAATACTAGCCAAGCAGCGAAACACCAGCCCGCGTATCCGATGAATATCCGGTAAAGAGGCAGGTAGAGGGAATGGGCGGAGAAGCGTCCATTCGACGAGGGAGGCCTGAGGGAAAGGTGATTGTTGCTTGGATGGAACTCCAACGCGCCAGGTCCATCAATACCTAGCAACTGCAATCCATGGAGATTGGTTGCCCATCCCAACAAACCCAGCCCGACGAGGAACAAGACACGAAAGGGGAGTGGAAACGTGGCTGCGAGAGGTGCTTCGTTGTCGCTGTACATGACGAACTTGTAGAGGCGTGCATGCGAACCGAGGGCGAGCTTGACGTTGACGAGGCGTATGACGTGGATTTTTTATGCCAGCCGTTGAACGAAGACCATAAAAGCAATGAGCTGCGGTGAACAATCTATAGTTGATTGGTGCTCATCACGTGCCACCAGCTCGGGCTCTGAGACACTCTGACTCTCAATTATCAATGTCCCCAAACATGCGGTCATTAACGGGTCATACTGGCAGGTCCAACATGTTCGCACTGATCATTGGAATCGATGATTACACCAACTGCCAGAGGCTTCGTGGAGCAGTGGCGGATGCGAAAGCCATGAGGGAATACTTGGAAGATGACCTTCGGGTGCCCAAAGCGCACATCCGCACTCTCTTGGACTTCCAGGCGACTCGCCATGCAATAATAAAAGCCTTCAAGGATTTGCGATTCGATCAGCGGATCAAGAAAGGGGATCCCATTGTGATCTTTTATGCTGGGCACGGGGGTGAACTCTCTGCTCCACCTAGCTGGACGCCGTTGGATCTTGAAAGCAAGATCCAGTGTCTACTTCCTCGTGATTACAAGGACAAAACCATCAACCCGATACCTGATCGCACGATCGGTGCATTGATCGAGGATATCACTAGAGCGAGAGGGGATAACATCGTCGGTGTTATATCCTGCCGAGTTTATTTATTTATTGACTATGACACATACATACAGAGTGTTATACTTGACTGTTGCCATTCTGCATCCGGCACTAGAGTGAACGACGAAGCATTTACACATCGCACCGTCCATCTCGACTCCGTCATCTCTGCAGACGTGGATCAGGACATTTGGGGAGGCCGATCGGGGAAGATTCCGCCTGGTTTCGCCTACCATGGTCTCCGGTCGCACGTCCTTCTGGCTGCTTGTGGCGAGAAAGAGCTCGCTTATGAGCACGAAGGGCGTGGTCAATTCACCACTGCGCTTTTGGAAACCCTTAAAGGTTCCTCTATCAACGATATTACATATGCTGAAGTGCTCGAACGAATCCAACTCAAAAAGTACGACTACCCCAGCATTTAAATAGGTTGTGTCACTGATTCCATCCAATCCATTTCAGGCAAAATCCTCAGTGTGAAGGGGTCAACCAACATCGTGTCGTATTTGATGCAAGAGTGCCCGCTGGCAGGCGGCTCTGCTACTCTGTCTCCGTTGACGGTCGTGGTAAATATATCATCGGAGCCGGTTTGGCACAAGGCATCTCTCATGGGGCGGAATTCACCTTGCACAGTGGTCGAAAGAACAGTTTGGGTATTATAGTGGTCGATGACACTGCTATGATCGAGGATTTCCAGACCGTGGTGACTATAGCCAAGCACCTTGAAAATCCTACGTTTGCGAGGCTCACTCACGTTGGAAACCTACCTCTCTACCTAGCTCCAGGGGCCGACTTCTGTTTCCTCAAGGAGACTCTTCGCCAGATAAATGCCAGTGGGCACGCCGCCGGACTCCAACTTGTCCCAGACGTTAAAGATGCGAAGCTGGACGTGGCCACAGAGCACGACCTGATCATTCTCAGGGTCTTAGATCAGAAATTGAAACAGTTTGGACTGACGGACCTTTCTTTCAATATTCCTCTCGATCGTCTTCCTCACGTCTTGGGCGCTGCGGCGCATTACTACTGGTACCTCGATCTCGTGAAAGAAAATGGTCCTGTTGATCCGAAGGACGGGGTGACTGTCGATTTCTACTTGTTGCAAGAATCTGACTGGGAGTACGACAACTATGGTTTCCCATTCCTCGTCCCGGTCGAACCAGGGTTCTGTAGAAGGGATGAAAACGTGGAAACCTCGAATATCATAGATTTTATCGTCGACCCGGACGCTCAATACGGGATTAAAATCACGAACAATACGATGAAGGATCTCTATCTGAACGCATTCTTGTTCAATAATAGTAGTTTAAGGATAAGTAAGTAAAATCGCAGTTCGCCCACCCAGCACATGTTAATCTAGTTAGTACCATATCACGTTCAGTCAAGCGCTGGGAACCCGGCAGCACCACTCAAGCGCAAGGGGATAATTACATTCGGATATGGACCTGGAGGAACATCCCCGTTTATGTATTCATTGAAAGAGGGTCAGGACGTTGACGTGGGCTACCTAAAAATCTTCTTCGCGACTCGGCCTATCGACTTGTCTGACGTCGAACAGCTATCACCCTTTTTAGGTGCGGATGCACCATCCGAAATAGGTGAAGGGGCGCGGAAAGCCAGGCCGTGTTCGCTTAAACCCACCACGCCGTCAGATACATGGTTTACACTCGACATCCCTGTCGTGCAGAGGCGGCAGGAAATTCGTGCAACGGTGTAAAGTGCATTCGTACCGTCCGAAATACTTGCATCGCGACCGTATTTTGATCAAGTCATCCCTTTGGATCCTATGGCACCATGGCGGAGAGAGCGGCGAAAGCGGGATATGTAAAAGACACCCTTTGAACAGAACTTGCTCTATCTTGTTGGGGTGTGACCCGATTGCCTGCACTTTGCAGTAGTAAGTATTGGTACGCTTACTAGACATTTATTGGATTTTCGAGCGGCTCCGATATGATGCCTGGGGGCTATATAATTTGTATCTTGCCCGAGAAGTTCGGTCTGTACTAAATTCAATATGTTAGTACGAGGATGATTCAAGTTGACATCCCAGTTTTCCCACGGTGTCATAACCAAGTGAGTGAACTTGGTGCAGTCACGGTAGAAACTTGTGCTCACACATTGTGGCGAAGTGCTGAAGTGCTGCGGTAATCGTTGCAGCTGCAAAACCCTGCAAAACCTCGCTAATTGACAAGAGTGTTGCATAGTGACCATTACTAATAAGTTTGAATGTTTATGGTGACACACTGGTGCAGCATTTGGGTGCAGTATATCATACGTTGCCTTTTTGGTCCTCGGCCGCTCGTGCTATTTCCCCAAGGTACGATGTCGAGATAAGTCCATCAAGCATACATGGATACCAGAGGTATGTGTCCCCCTCCCTCGGTGGGGATAATCGTGAAATTATTTACGTCCTAGCTGAAAAGTTGCGTTCACGGGCGCAAATCCTAGTCACTAAATTTAAGCAGGGGTCCGAGACCAGTTACATCAATGAGGCAATTGCCCTTGAACGAGAAGCGCTGGAACTTTGCTCTCCCTCAGACGTCAAACGATCAGGGTTGTTGACCTCGCTTTCAACCCTGCTGATTGATCGTTACGCCCGGGATGGGGCGATGGTGGATCTTGACGAAGTCGTTGCTCTCGACAGGGAAGTACTGGCGCTTCGCCCAGCAGGACACCCAGATCGATCAATGTCGCTAAAAAACCTCGTAAATCGACTTTGCACCCGTTACTCCCGACTCAGGAGAATCGAAGATCTCGACGAGACCATTGTGCTCGGCCGAGATGCACTGACGCTTGACTCACCGGACCACCCAGACCGGTCATTATTCCTGAACAACCTTTCAATTTGTCTCTCCGTTCGATATGAGCGGTTCGGGGAGATGAAGGACGTTGACGAGGCGGTTGCCCTCGATCGAGAAGCACTCGCGCTTCGCCCAGCGGGACACCCAGATCGGTCAGCTTCCTTGAACAACCTCGCAGTTCGTCTCACTACCAGATACCAGCAACTAGGGGGGGAGGGGGACCTCAACGAGGCTATTCTCCTCGCTCGAGACGCGCTATCACTCTATCCGGTTGGCCACCCAGACCGGTCAATGTCCTTGGGCAACCTCGCCGTCCACCTCTCCACTCGGTACGGGCGGTTTGGGGGTGCAGAAGACCTTAACGAGGCCATTACCCTCAACCGAGAGGCCCTTGCGCTTCGTCCAGCGGGACATCCAGATCGTTCGATGTCCCTAAATAACCTCGCAAGTTGCCTCTCCACTCGATATAGACACTTCGGGGGGGTGGAGGACCTCGACGAGGCGATTGAGCTCGGCGGAGATGCGCTGGCTCTTCGCCCCAAAGGGCACCCAGAACGATCAATGTCTCTCAGCAACCTCGCAGTTCATCTCTCCGATCGGTACAAGCGACTCGGCCACATTGATGACCTTGATGCAACCGTTGTTTTTCACAGAGAAGCACTGGCGCTTCGCCCTCCAGGACACATAGACAGGTCAATGTCGCTGAATAACCTTGCAAATACTCTCTCCGCGCGGTATAAGCAGCTTGGGAAACTAGATGACCTCAATGAGGCTATTGTCCTCAGTCGAGCAACACTGGCCCTCCGCTCAGCAGGCCACCCAGGGTGGTCAATGTCCCTAAATAACCTCGCGGTCCATCTTTCTACTCGATACAAACAGCTTGGCGGAATGGAGGATCTCCGGGAGGCCATCGACCTCCACCGAGAAGCGCTGGCGCTTCGCCCAGCGGGACACCCAGATCGGTCGCTGTCCTTGTGTAATCTCGCGAACTGTCTTTCTATCCAGTATGAGCAATTAGGTGGAATGGAAGATCTCGACGAGGCCATTATCCTCGATCGAGAAGCCTTGATGCTTCGTCCAGCAGGACATCCCGATCGGGCAATGTCCCTGGACAACCTTGGGGTTCATCTCTCCGCCCGGTACAAGCAGCTCGGGGGAGTGAAGGACCTCGATGAGGTCATTGTTCTCCGCCGACAAGCACTCTCACTTCGCCCACCGAAGCATCCAGACCGATCATCCTCGTTGAATAACCTTGCGAACTGCCTCTATATTTGGTATAAGGAAGTTGGGGGGATGGAATCGCTTGACGAGGCCATCGTTCTCTCCCGGGAGGCACTGGTGCTTCGTCCAGAAGGTCATCCAGATCGTTCAATGTCCTTGAGCAATCTCGGAGTCCATCTCCTTGCCCAGTACAACCAACTTGGGAGAACAGAGACCCTCAACGAGGCAATTACCCTCCACAGAGGAGCACTAGTGCTTCGTCCACCGGGACACCCAGATCGATCAATATCGTTGAACAACCTCGCAAATTGTTTCTCCACACGGTACAACCAACTAGGGGAGATAGGTGACCTCAACGAGGCTATTCTGCTCGGCCGAGAGGCTCTGGCGCTTCATTCATTGGGGCATCCCAACCATGCGACATCCTTGGACACTCTTGCAGTCCATCTTTCCGCTCGGTTCAAGCAACTTGGGGCGATCGGGGATCTTAACGAGGCCATCATTCTTGATCGAGAAGCACTAATGTTTTGTCCAGCAGGGAACCCAGATCGGTCTATGGTGTTGAGCAATCTCGCAGTTTGTCTCTCTACTCGGTACAAGCAGCTCGGAGAAATGGAGGATTTGAACGAAGCCATTGTGCTCAATCGCGAGGCAGTAGATCTTCGCCCTACGGGCCACCCAAGTCGGTCAATGGCCTTGAACAATCTCGCCGTTTACCTCTCTACTCGGTATGAGCGGCTCGGATTGATGGAGGACCTCGATGAAGCCATTGCCCTCGACCGAGATGCACTGTCACTTCGTCCAGCAGGGCATCCCGATCGGTCGATGTCCTTAAACAACCTCGCAGTTGACCTCGCCGCTCGTTACAAACGACTTGGCGAAATAGGGGACCTCACTGGGGCTATTTTCCTCTCCAGAGAAGCACTAGAACTCCGCCCATTGGGACACCCAAATCGCTCAGAGTCACTGAGTAATCTCACAGATTACCTCCATGCCAGATTCACACAGACGAAACAGTTAGAGGACAAGGAAGAATTATTCAGTCTCTATGCTAAGCTTGCACACGTGCTACAGATGGCAAATTCTACGGATCTGCACGCTACAAGAGCGTGGATCAGCGTAGCTGAAGAGTTTCAGCACCCCACGACGCTCCTAGCATATGAAACGTCCCTGCGGTTACTCGCCCAACACCTGGTCACTCTACCTCCATTACCTGAGCATCTTTCCATCTTCAAGAGCCACACGTCGTCACTTGCGGCGGATGCATTCTCTGCGTATCTTCGCAGTCAATATCCTACCAAAGCAATTGAGCTTCTTGAACAGGGACGCGGTGTATTTTGGAGTCAACTCGCACGCCTTCGTTCCCCACTTGATGACGTGGCCGCATCCGGTCCGGCAGGAAAAATGTTGGCAGAGGAGTTCACGCAACTGACTTCGCACATTCGCACAGTCCTTGGCTCACCTGGCGCGAATCAGCACGATCGAGCGTACAGTCTTAGTATTGAATTGCAAACAGTCGTGACCCGCATCCGAGAGTTGCCTGGTCTCTCGCGTTTCCTCCTGCCCCTCCTCTTCTCCGATATCCGAGAAGCAGCCCA
Source organism: Sutorius aff. eximius (assembly GCA_038088915.1). Taxonomy (NCBI): domain Eukaryota; kingdom Fungi; phylum Basidiomycota; class Agaricomycetes; order Boletales; family Boletaceae; genus Sutorius; species Sutorius aff. eximius. Next base: position 12,738 of record JBBPJV010000314.1, read on the forward strand.
AGAGGGCCCTGTCATCGTCGTCAATGCAAGCCAGTACAGCTGCGATGCGCTCATCGTCTTTCACGACAGGGATCCTGTTCATATTCCATTGCCCACCACAAAGGGAGACGTTCAGGCACTGTCGTCCAAGTTCCGTACCCTTAGTGTGCGCGCAAAGTCAATGGACGTAACGAAAGAACTTCGCATTGGCCTGCGCAAACTCTGGGACGATACAGTCTCGCCCATAGTCAATTTCCTCCTGAAAACACATCCCCTTCGATCACGCATCTGGTGGTGTCCTACCGCCGAGTTCTCTCTATTTCCCCTCCACGCCGCTGGCCCGTTTAGGAAGGGTCAACGGCAGCTCCCTAATCTCTACGTCTCGTCTTACACCCCCACTCTCACCGCCCTCATTCACGCTAGACGTCGTGATCCCTCGCATAATGCAATAAGCAGGAAACGCTTCGTTGCTATAGGTCAGGCGACAGGTGTTGGAGAGAGAGAACTCGTTTCCGTCGGCTCCGAGCTGGCCAACATTGGTCGACATATTGACGGCTCCGCCACATTCACGCGTATTGAAGGTGCAGAGTCTTCCATCGCCCGAGTTGCAGAAGAGCTTCGCAAGTGCGACTGGGTACATTTCGCATGTCACGGTCTCCCCAACCGAAAACGGCCGTTTGTGTCTGCGTTTGCGCTCTACGACGGGCGCTTCACCATCCAGCAGATCATCCAGTGCGATTTAGGGAACCCCGAGTTTGCTTACCTTTCCGCCTGTCATACGACCGTCGGAGACGGTGATAGTCCGGATGAGGTGATCCATCTGGCCTCGGCGATGCAGTTCGCTGGGTTTCGTTCCGTGATTGGGACGATGTGGGCGGTGGCCGATGCTGAGACGAACAAGATCACATCAACATTTTACGAGCACATGAAGGACGAATCCGGTCGTCTGGACCATACTCGTGCGGCATTCGCGTTGAATAGGACGATGAAAGAAGTGGATGTACCATTCGATCAATGCATCTTGTATATACACCTTGGCGCCTAGAAGTTCCGTAAGTACCCTTGGACCCCGCTCGCTCTTTGTAGCCTGACTGTTTATAGCCCGCCATCGTGTATTCCAAGGCAGGTCGTGTGAGGGGAACGATAAGAGCTTATTCCTTCCAAACCCCTCCGAGACTTTCCAACGCATGACGTCGTGTGGCTGCCAGCTTCTGAGCCAATGAATAGAATTATCTTTTCTTACATTACATGTCTACGATCACATGCTTCCCAGTCTTTCAGAATGCTTTTGCATGTCAGGGTCTCGCAGAAATACTTTTGGTTCTAGACTGGTGGAAGTCCCACTACATGGTACGATCGTGATATAGAATACGAGACGGGTTTGCCATCAGAGTTCTCCAGATTCCGACCCATGATAAGCCGAAACTCGTTGATGACGTAAGCAGACATTTAACCACCACCATGGCAGACAAATCTGGGGCATACGCCGCAAAGGCAGGCGACACAGACTTTAGAAAGAAATGGGACAAGGAAGAATATACGGAACGAGCGCGAAAGAAGGACGAGGAAGAAAGAGACCGCATGAAGGAAAACGAAGAACGGATGAAGCAGGGTGCGTCGTCGTCCGTTCCCATTCTCTCTCGACCGTCAACTCTCCGACAGGCAAGGCACCCAGAAAAGGGCGGAAGGAGGATCTCCCCAAGCCGACGGAACTCATGCAACGCCGCGAACATTCGTTAGAGCTCGACAAGAACCTCGGTAAGACGATGGTCGTGCAGAATCCGGGCGGTCGTGGGCCTGGTCAGCCTGGTTTTTATTGCGAGACGTGTAATCGGACGTACAAGGACACGACTGGGTATCTGGATCATATCAACGGGAGATCTCGTGAGCCTGTCTTGGTTTTCGTGTCTTGAATACAGGGGCTGATGGTATGACCCAGACCTCCGGAAATTGGGCCAAACTACTCGCGTGGAGCGTTCAACAGTAGAGCAGGTTCGCGCGCGAATAGCCCTTTTACGAGAAAAGACAAAGGAAGCTTCCGCCGCAAAGTCATTCGACTTTGATAAACGATTAGCAGAAGTCAAGGCCCAGGAGCTTGCACGCCGCGAAGAGAAGAAGACCCAGAAACAAGCCCAGAAAGAGCAAGCGCGAATACTTCTTGCGAAAGAATCCACCATGGAAGTCGATATCGAAATGGCAGCCGTCATGGGCTTTGGGGGATTTGGCTCAACCAAGAAATGACTAACGACCCATCTACGCTCAAGAGACGTTTCACTCTTGGTCTCTACTATCATCCTGTATTTCTATATTACTAGCATTCTACGGACTTTCCATGGTACATTTATTCCTCCCGTTCTACCTGCTCCTCGAGGTATGTAGACATTCTCTTTTTTTTTCCTTTACGATCGCCAGATTCCTCTATCAAGCTCTTACCAACGTCAAGGAGAACTTGGCATCAGCAACCTCTTGTTCCTCCTCGATGATCAAATCTCCACCCATCCGTTCTTGAATATCCATAGGGACGCTCCTCGCCGTCTTCGAAACGAACTCTGCATGCTCCCTGAGGGCGTCGAGCAACTCCGTCCCCGACCCACCGTCGAACTTGTAATATACCTCCACGTCGTCCGTCGCTTGCAGTCCCGCTTTTTTCCTCAGCTTTTGTATCCGGTTGATCAACTCTCGCGCGAGCCACTCGCCCATCAACTCTGGATGAACCTGTACGTCCAGCCGAACGACCACATCATTGTCCGTGTGCGTCGAATACTGGCCGTCAGAGGCAGGTGGTAGCTCGAGGTACCGCTGGACAGTCAAATCACCCGCGACGAGCTCGATGCTGTCCACTGTGAGTATACCGCTGTCGATGTACGTCTTGACGGCGTCGCTCGGGACGTTTGGAAGCGCGTTCTTGACGCGCGCGAGGTCCTTGCGGAGTTTGCGACCGAGAACACTCCAATCCGCGACGGCGCGGTAGCGCACGCCGGACATGGATTCGTCCGAGGTGGAGATGACGTCGCGCACGTTGAGCTCGGAGAGGATGTACCGCTGGAGAGACGTCACGTCCGCAATGTACTGCGCATCGGGGTGGAACACCAACAGTTCCTTCAGGGGGGTCTATTCCGAGTTATGGATCAACCAATGGTTTGGTCACGCGGACAACGTAAAGAGCACAGACCTTGAGGGAGAGGTTATGCCTCTCGCGGATGTTCCGGGTCAGGTCAATGACAGCCTTCATCCGCTGCACCTGTCGCTCGATCTCGGCATCAAAGTATTCTTGTTTCACCTCCGGGAAGCTCAAAAAGTGGACCGAACGAGGATCCGGGACAGATGGGTCTTCCGGTATATAGTCCCGCAGCGTCTGATACAAGTTCTCTGTCAAGAATGGCGTGTAAGAAGACTGTCACGTCCAGCCACAGGTTCGTCAGCGCTGAGCCAGTTCAAGACTGCAATGGTGATGATACGCACCATCGTGCGACACAACGTGAGCAGGGTCTCGAACAAGGTGTTCAACGCAGCGATGGTATCCTCCGTACCGTCCTCGCCCTTCAACCTCCGTCTGTTGAACCGAATGTACCAATTCGTCAGTTCGTCCACGAGATCCAATAAACGCGGGAGTATGGAGTAAAGTCGATACGCGGCCATTTCCTCGCGGAACAGCAAGATGAGGGATTGACAGCGGGCGAGGATCCATCGATCCATGACGTTGTTCGAGAGCGGGGCGTGAGGGTTGTACCTGAACTCGATCCCGGTCGTCTTTTGCAAGAGGCTCGCTTGGCCGAGGAAGAAGCGGAATGCGTTGACCCAGGGGAGCATGACACGGGAGACGACGTCATGTACGCCTTCCTCACGGAACCGGAGGTTCTCGCCGCGAACGATGGGCGAGTTCACGAGGAACATCCTGGAGACGATCATTAGCGTCGGGTGTCATTCCACTCGAGCGATGAAACAGACCTGACGGCGTCCGCACCATATTTTTCAAACATCAGGTTCGGATCGGGGTAGTTTCTGAGACTTTTGCTCATTTTCTTGCCATCGGCAGCCAGGACGAGACCGGTGACGATCAGGTTCTTCCACGGCGCTCGACCGAACAAGTGCGTCGAAAGAACGAGCAACGTGTAGAACCATCCTCGCGTCTGATCAATCCCTTCAGAGACGAAATCCCCAGGGAAATTCTGGTCGAAAAAGTCCTTGTTCTCGAACGGATAGTGCACTTGGGCATATGGCATACTGATCCCGAATCACTTTCTGGTTGGACAAGAGGTTTGATGAGAGGTGTACTCACCTGCCTGATTCGAACCAACAGTCAAAGACTTCCTCGACCCGCTTTAGGACGCCCTTTCCCTTTTGCGAGGGGATGGTGAGGCTGTCTATCTCATCCCGGTGGATATCGGTGATCTCGGTCGCGCCAGTCAACCGTTCTAATTCCGCAATAGAACCGACGACGACGACCTGGACGGAAACAGAACCGTATTACCCACTTCTTGATCTGCAACGAATGGGAACGACAGAACGGACCTCCTCAAAGTCGTCGCTCGCCCACAACGGAAGCGGTGTACCCCAATAACGATTTCTCGAAATGTTCCAATCGCGTGCATTGGCAAGCCAGTTGCCGAAGCGGTTGTCGCCCACAGACTGAGGAACCCTGGTTCGTTCAGTCGGGAGGGAATATCGGATAGATCATCTAGGTTTCTTACCACAATGTTTCCTTGTTGTTGGCGACGAGCTGGTCCTTGATGGGTTCCACTCTGACGAACCAAGAGGGTATCGCACGATAAATAAGAGGCGTTCCCGACCTGGAAACATCGGTATCAAAAACTCTGACCAATAAAGCCGTGGTGGTACACACCGCCAACAGTACGGATAAGAGTGGTTGATGGTGGATTGAACGACGAGACGTCCCTTGGCCTTCAAGTGCTTCATGATTTCCTTGTCCGCTGCCTACGTCAACGTCACGTCAGCAAAGTGAAAAGCAACCATCGATCGTGTGCTGACTTGCCTTGATGTGCATCCCTTCGTAATCCGTGACGGGTTTGACGAATTTTCCAGCGTCATCGAGAGGACAGGGTGGCATCTCGTCTGCGGCCACGATACCATTCTCCCTCGCGATGCGGTGGTCGTCCTCGCCAAAGGCTGGTGCTTGTTGGACGATCCCTGTACCATCTTGGTCGGTAACATATGTATCAGTAACGACGATGAACGCTCGGTCTTCGTACTACGAAAGTGTGCGTTAGTTCGACGCGCCCACCAAACCGCTCCTCTCACCTGCTCAGTAAAGTACTCAAAGAGCGGCACGTACCGCCATCCTTTCATATCCACCCCCTTGAACGTCGCCACCTTTTTGAACTTGGCTTTTTTTGGGTCCTTGTACAGCGTCCCAAGCAGCTTCTCGCAAAGAATGTAGTTAGCATCCTTTTCCTCGTCGTGGATCTTGATATATGTGAACTCTGGGTGGACGCACAACGCCAGATTCGAAGGCAACGTCCAAGGCGTCGTCGTCCACGCCAACAACGCCGTAGTCGGATCATCCACGAGCTGAAACGCAACCGTCACCGCCGGATCGTTGACGTCCCGATAATCCAGCCCCGCCTCGAAATTCGACAACGGGGTCGTACACCCGGCCGAATACGGCATCACCCTCGTCCCGCGGTACACCATCCCCTTTTTCCACAGCTCCGCAAACGCCCACCAGATGCTCTCCATGAAGGTCGTGTTGAGCGTCTTGTAATCGTTGTCGAAATCGATCCACCGGCCCATACGTTCGACGGTGGTACGCCACTCGGCCGAGTAGCGCATCACGATGGCGCGGCATTCGGCGTTGTAGTTGGCGATGCCCATTTTGAGGACGTCGTCGCGGCCAGTGATGCCCAACTTCTTATCGATCTCGTGTTCGACGGGGAGACCGTGGGTGTCCCAGCCGAATCGACGGGTGACGTGATGGCCCGTTACATGTGCATATCGTGTGACGATGTCCTGGAGGAGATGGATGGGTCAGTACGGGGCCCGGCATGGCGAGACGAGATCGCACCTTGATGGTACCGGCGAGTAGATGGCCATAGTGCGGCAGGCCGGTCGCAAACGGTGGTCCGTCGAAGAAGATATACTCGGGCTTTCCCTCCGATAGCCTCAAGCTCGTCTGGAACGCGTCGATCTCGCGCCAATATGAGATCACCTTTTCTTCCTCGTTGGAAAAGTTGAACGGTTGTGATACTACACAGATCGATCAGATGGGACCATGGTGAGACGCTATGACGTACTGTCGTGCTTGGGGAACGACATTATTGTTTATGCACTGTCTCTAGCAGAAAGATGAAGGAAACTTTATGATAATCCAGAGCGACGAATGACTCTATGCCACACCTTTCGCTTACCGTACCGTGAATAGATCAAGGTGACAAGACAAAAGCAAGATCCATGACTCGAAAGATCAGTGAGCTAGACACGTGACCTAACCTTCCAAGTCCAACGTCGAGGCTCATCAAATAAATAAATAAAATCTAGTCTAGTCTAATCAACGACCCCCCCACGCCGTATCCAACTGATCCAACACCCCCTGTACTTCCTTCACCGCCGCCTTCCGCTGTACCCTCGCCTCGGGCCAATCACAACCCGCCATATGCAACGCATCCAACCTCAACAACGACTGCAACAACAGCTCCGATAACCGCGTGTGATCCAGCGCCGTCGGTGGGGACGTTCCGGACGACGCCCGCACGAACGCATCTACGTCCGGAACCAGCGTCTCCCTCACCCTCTCCAACTCTGCCCGAACCGCCAAAATCGCTCCCTCCTCCGTCTGCGGCGCCGTCTTCGCCAGGACCGTCCCCGCCGGACGGGATGCACCCGACGCAAGCCCCCCATCAGGCACATGTCCCCCGATCAACGCGATCGTCGCGTTTTCTTGTAGCTTGTATGTCGACACTGTCAAACGTTGTCAGACGTCCCCCCCCCTCACAAACGAATAGAGGGTACGCACGTGGAGCGTTGTCCTCCTTCATCACGGCACCCTTGTATACGAGCTTGAATGACCCCGCTGGGAGATGCGTGTACGCCGCCAGGTCGGCACGGAGTTTGCCCAGCGGCGTGGCGAGTGGTGGGATGGGGAAATGGAGGACGTCGCGACCCCATTTGACATGGATCATGCTGTGAAAGGCGTGCCGCGAGCGAGTGCGGGTATGCTGTGAAAAGATGGGGCGGACGAGTGCGAGGACCGCACGGAAAAGCAGCACAAGGCTGAGTGTGACTGATGGTCGAAAATGAAATCTCGGTCAGATTTGGGCGTGTACAGAGAAAAAAGAGATGAACAAAGCACCAGAGTACAATGGCGACAGTTTGACTCGCGATTCGAGAGATGTGTGTGGACCAAGCTAGAGTGATGTCGCTAGAAACGGAATTGTCACCCCGACAAGCGTTGTCCCACACCACAACGGTACTCGACAGCGAGATAAGATTAATGCCCCGACCAACCCAGTACAACCTCTAAGAGGTACAAGATCGAATCAGTAAAACCAGTGAAACAACCAGCTATCACAATACTCGACGAAAAAAAAGAAAAAGAAAAGAAAAGAGTAAACCAGATGGCGACCGACAAACAATAACCACGAAAGAGAAAATAGCGTAGCTAAGTGTTAATGAGTAGATTCGGAATGTATGTATGTGTACGAAAGGGGTATTAAACGACCAGCGCTGATAATGTACATGGTGATGCGAGGGGTAAACACGACCTGCGTGCGTGTGTGGGGAGGCTACCCTTCGGTAGCAAGTGGATTCATGAAGAACTGATGCAATGAGAACATCTGCATCGTCGCTAGGAGACAAGTCTGTTCCGCGAGGTGATCGATAGTGGGATGGTGCGTTGGGTGACAGGTGGATCCCAAAGTCGCATGTCTGATACGAGGTGTTTTGGATCACCGGTCACGAGGGGAAGCGCGTGGAGACGGGGTAGTCCTCCTCGAGAGGGTGTCACAAAGTGGAAGCATCATCTAGACACTGCACTCACTCATAGATGCCACGTCTCCCCCGATCTCGCCACTCGATGGCACGTGTCGCCCAATCAGCCATGTCGACCTCACGTTCTGCATCCATGTTCATCCACGCGTGGGCCTGCAGCGCCTAATTAGCATGGATGGCGTTAGAGATAACAAAGCAATGATACTTGCAAGCAGTTCGGGATATGTCGCCCGCTCATCCGCGTTTTTGATTAGGCATCGCCTCACCCAATCACGTGCCTCGACAGACCATTTCCTCCCGAGAAGTCTCCCGTCACCATTCTCGTTCACGTCTGCAGCAACTGGGCCATCAATGAGTTCATCGTGGGCGTTATCGTCATCAGGGAGTCCGGGTGCTTCGCCGTCTACAATGGCACTGAGCTGCGCGAAAACATTTTCGTATGTTTCCGGGGGGTATGGATACCTGAAATAGAGATGTAAGGTGGGGTGGGTAGAGCATAGTGTGGCAGAACAACTTACTTTCCCCTGGCAATTTCCACGATGGAAAGACCGAGAGACCACACGTCAGCGCTGACTGTATATGAGGTAAAAGCATCGTCAACATTCGACGAGGATGGTGAAGATCCTTTTATCCGCTCAGGCTGTGGTTTACAAAACCACAAATGGGTTTAATAAAAACAACGATGGTATGGTAATCAACGTGACGTTAAAAAACGAAGGCAACCGCAGCAGGCGTAACTCACAGCCATATAACTTTGGCACCCAACATTGGTACGGGCTATACTCTTTTCGAGTTGTCCGCTTACACCAAAATCGCACAACTTGATTTCACCTTTTCGGTTAACGAGGACGTTGGTCGGCTTAACGTCGCGGTGCATAACACCCAGTTGGTCTTTGAGAAACGCGAGGCCCTTGGTCATCGATGATGCGATGCGTCCCAAGTGTTGCTCTGCGAGTGGAGCGGGGCTGGAAGTCCATGCGGAACCTGGACTGGATGAAAGGCTAGGGGGGAGGGAGACATTCCCGTTTGGGAAGCAACACAAGGAGGCAAGGGAACCACCGTCCATGTACTCCATGCAATAGTAGACACAAGATTCGACAAAGAACGCGCCATAGAACTCGACAATGAACGGGCTTACGGCGCGGTGGAGGACATCAAGCTCCATGAGGATGCCGTTGAGCCTCGTGGAGTCGAGCTCCAAACGGATTTCCTGAAGCAAAAACGAGCAGAAATAGGGTGCGGATAGTTAGTGGTTGAATGACGTAAAGGGTAGAGGTGTACCTTCATAGCCATCGCGACATTGGTTGGCCGGTGGATGACTTTCTTTACGGTGCCATAGTTTCCCCGACCGAGTTCGTGTTCGAGAAGGAGCTGGTCCATGTTTATCGCAAATGAAGAGCCATTTGAAAAATCGACGCCGGATGCGTGGATGACGGCCTTCCCGGCAAAATTGAGCCGACCTGATGGATCGCTAATCGGAGAGTTGAAGATGAAAAGGACGGGAAAGAAGAAGCTAGAGACATACACGATTTTGTTGAAGTTGGCGAAAGGGGTATCAAAGGTGGAGGGGGCACGCCGACCTGCATCAGCCAAGGAAGGTCTACCTGCGCCAAGACCTGCATTCGCAGCGCCGATGGCTGCATCTGGATTGATATCGGATAACTTGAAGCCGGGCTTGTTACGCTTGGTGGCGGGAACGCCCCTGGTGGTAGATGGGGAAGGGAAAGAGTTGGGTTGATGAAGGGGAGGGCGCTGTACGTCATCTAAATTTGCACGCTGGAAAGCCTGTGCGGCGGAGTCGATGGAGAAAGAAGTGGAGCCCGGTGGGCCAGGTGACCCGCGGTTGAGCATCTAGTTTGAGAGGAAATAAGAAGTGAACAAACCGAGAAGGACGGGGTACGTACGGCCATCATCTTTGCTTGGAGAGAAGGTGGAATGGGCGCGTTTCCAGTTTTGTTTGCGAGGAGGCCGCTGAGGGTGTTCCTCGGTGCAGGCGCACCGGGCTGGTTTTGAGGCTGTGTACGGTTTGGCTGCCTCTGAGGAGCGATAGGTACGGGTGACGGTCTCGCCATGGGTTGTTGTGGAAGGCTGAGAGAGTCGTGATCATGGCCGGGCTGCATTGGACGAGGCGGGGCTTTGCAGGAGCTCGAGGACGTGGAGGAAATGTAGCGATAATCGAGATTTCCATATATACTCGCCTTCGCAACTATCCGTCACACGTCACGCATCTCCTCCTCCCCCTCTCTCCGTTTTGCCCCGATCTATGTGTGTACGGCAGTTTCGCTACTTAGAGATGGCCGTGTCGTCACTCACCGTGTATTCAATGCTCGCTTGACCTGTCTCCGCGGTCAAACATGTGGTACCTTGTTAGCGCTGGTCCACTTGCTGTACCCATTAAGACGAGATGAGTGGGCCTTCATCTCCGCAGCGCGAGTGAACGTGCACTCGCAAGATGAACATCGAATCTCTCTGTACATGCAACAATAATTAGTGGATGATCCGTCCGATGGGACATTTCTATTCACTCCGCGAAGACAATTAGCAATGACATCATCTACAGTTCTCTCTCCCATGAGCGGCCATCAAAACCACCCTTGGCGTTTTTTGCGCTGTAATCACCAGGGGTTTTGTTGACATGGAAGAAACATCCGAGCCTATCACCCAATCATGTTCCCTTCCCCAGCTTTCCGGTACAACGGCGTGCGGATCCGCATTACCCATGAATCTACCCATGTATTCACTCCCGTATGTCACCAACTGATCCGAGCTCCGGTGGACACTTTTACGCGGTTTGCCAGCACAGGGCCATATCTGATTCCGTGAATGCGACATTCTTCCATAGCGATACCAACCCATTCATGTTCATGAACAACAGCGCTACACGTTTCTTCCTCGATTTCACACTGCCACCCTCATACAACTTACCCATGGCGTCATTCTAACCATCACAAGTGCTCGTGCACATGAATCTGAATGCAAATCGGCTATCGATACGCAATCGGCAAGAGTGGTCCTGCCCACAGGAGTCTACAGCTTTCTTCCACCCCATGTGACAGCCCACTCTATCACCATCCAGATCCTCGTCCTCGACCCGTCGACTGACAAACGCTTGCGCCGCCAATCCGGACCCAACCTACCTTTGATAGGAAGCAATAAGCATCCTCGATATGATCCTTCCATCCAGGAACATGGACCGGACCGCCTCCGATAATCGGTGTCAGACAACATGCTCATGACGCGGCGTTCTGTCATGTTCGCTCACACGTATACGTTTAAGCTATTTTGGCAGCACGCGTATTTATATCACCCACCACCACACGGGCCGACGACCGTCGATAGCACTGGTTTCGCCTCCATGCTCGAACTTTGCTGAGGTGGAGGAGCAGGCTGATCATGGTTAGGTGATAGCACCCGATTCTGGTGGTCGACGCCGGTTGGGTAATCGATACTCGGCCGCCACCAATGGCTGGGCTTTGAAGGGTCCTGCAATGCATCAGGCTCGTGTACCCGAAAGCACATGAAATTTGACAAGCCCAGACAATGCAAGCCACCCGCATGTCATACCTACCACTTACTCACCCAAGCCAGGGCTCATTTTCATCAATTACATACAGCTACGTCAGATGGGAACTCTAGGGTATGACAGGCGCATGTACCAATCTGCGCTGACGTGGCAAGTATAGCCATCCCTTTCACTTTTCCGCCCACTCTCAACACCCACTAGACTGCCCAAGGGACCAAGAGAGGTACAGCGTTCGCACGTGTGGATGTGGGGGACACTCGGTATGTTGTAAAGGCGCGTGAGTTGCACCACTTCCTGTAAAAATGATGTCAGGGGTGAAGGTCAACACATGGAAACTACCTCATCCACAGCCAAATGGGACCCGAACTGGCGCCTCGTCACACAGCTCCTCTTCGCCCTCGTTGCGAAAAAAAATACATTGTGCGTGCTATTTGGGGATGACTGGGGTGTTCGAGGCTGCCCGATGCGTCCCATAGCTGGGGAGCGTCACACGGGTCAAACTTGAGGGTCGCGACGAACCTTCGAAGGACGTATCCGGAGATGAAGATGATACGATGCATTGGGAAACTAGTGCACGAAATCGCCAAGCCTGAGGCAGCTCCATCAGACTCACAGTCCGTCTTGTACAAGCTGGAGATTACGTGGATAGTACTGGCACGCCATGCTCATTAGCCATGTGAAGTCAACTAAGTGACCAACATATGCTCTCTAATAGTAATCTCTGTTTGATTAGCAAGCGCGACCGACACAAACGATCTCCACGCGGACTGCTGCGCTACATTCCTCGCGTATACCAAACTGCATGGACTCTCCATCTTATCATCTCGCACATATAGTCTACTCACTATTCCTATGCTTCGTCAATCTCTCCAAGATCCTTCTATCCCCCTTTTACCCTACTGTATTTGTACCATATAAAAGACACGCTTTTCGTCCTCGAACACCTCAGTCTGTTATTCTCGCACGATGACTGAGGTGAGTTGCTTACACCATGTTCTCTACCTACTCGGGCCTACCCATGGCTAGTTCTGTTCCTCGATAAGTAAATTCTTAGTCCCTTGTTCTCGAACGGCGACTGGGTTCCGTCCCTCAATAGATGTCCGAGTCGTGCCTCCGATCAGCATATTTCTATCGATTTCCTCCTTATCTCCCATGCGGTCCCTGTTACATTCGATGGGGCTGTGACGAGCGCTGAGGTTCATAGCCGATGGAACTCTGAAAACGAATCGACGAAGATCACGGTGTTATTCTACCCCTGTAAACCAATTGTCCATGTCGTAACTCGTAACTCAGGGTCGGTGCGTGCGAATATGCTGGCTCAGTGTCCCAGATAGACTCCGGCCACGACCGCCGACGAAATTTGCCGGTCCTGTTTTGCCAGGCATCGGACTCGTGGTTCCTTGCTATTCAACGCTCGAAATGGCAGAGGAGAGGTAGAATCGTTGTTCACTCCTATAGGATACGATGTCATAGGGGATACATAATGATCGTTTTTTAACTGCTCTCCGAGTATGAAAACAGTGCACACGAACTTTGGCTATCCAAACATCCAGACTGGGTTGGTACCAGGAAGTGGGGTCTATTAGAGAAGCTAAAGGAAGCACGAAAAGTCAAAGAGTATCAGTCGATTAGGGACATCGGTGGGTTTTGCCTGTCGACGACACGGCGCTTGCTTGAACCTGGAGAGACAGACTACCTTCAAGTTCCAAGGCAAGCTGGTATGCGAATATTGATCGTTGAGAAGATTCGGAGCCCCGTTATCGCCGCTGGATCCATATGGGAATATTCGGGGGAAAAGCTACACACACGTTGCCGAACTAGCGTTCGATCAGTACGCCAAGAGGGTCGACTTTGGTGCATCCATCGTTTGGTTATCTGATATCTTGCAAGGATAGCACTTATACTGCTATAGTAGGTCATTGTGAGTAAGTGTCTTGTAATCTTTTGTCAAGGGACTCACATGAGTGGTAGATGGGCTACATGCTACCTCGGCAGAACCGCCTCAGCCCGGTGATCGATGTTCTGTTTGCTGCCACGAAGTTGATGTATCAATCCTCGATGGATACCATGTCAAGTGCCCAGGACCTCGTTTGCTTTGCACAACGAATCTCGCTCGAGTGTTTCACAGTATCATTTAATACCGGACCCCAGACTACCCTTGTTCAGTCACGGTTGCAATGAGAATCGTTACAAGGGTTGAAGCAAACCCCAGAATTATGATTACTGCATCCCCCTCCGAGCCAATTCTATCCGAGGCCGCATACTCCTTGATGTATAAAGATTCCATGCTACCGGTTCGTGCTCTCAAAAGGATGCTAGGCGGTTTCCCCGTCCATGAAGGGCGTCGAGGGGAACTTCTGGCCATGCTTTTCCTCACGACAGCCTATGACCATGACCATGCCATCGGCCTCCGAAACCATCTGGCGAGCCAACGCGAGCAGCGTCGGTGTTACCTTGCAGAATTCCTTCACAATTCATTTCTAACCGGCACTCTGACCTCCTCTAGGAAATTCTCAGCGCGGACAGGAACCTCAGCGATAGCAAGATCTGTGTCAGTCACATTATGAAAGTTCAAATACTTTTGGGGAACCATGTTTTACCATGTAAACCATTCACATTCGGATGCGACTGGCAACTCTACCTCTTGCTTCTCGAGGCCGAAGCGAAACTACGTCGATGCCCGGTTTTCGGGAGTGTCGGAACTGGCAAGAGAATGGGATACCTCTCTCACTTCGGGGATGGATTTCATCGTCATCTGCTCCGGCGGCATACCCAAACAGTCGCGGAGAAATGTGTGAAACACGTGAAGAACCTCACTGACAGAATAGTGAAGATGTACGCGTATCCTAGCGCGTACGGCGGCTTCAGTGACATCTGGAGTTGTCAGCTGCGACACGAGCAGTTGCCTCCCGAGAGGGTGCGTCCTCATGAAATTTTTGTGGCGGACGATATTCATTATTTTGGGTGATCCAGGTGGCGGTCAAGGCCATTAGGCCTATTTATTCGAATGAAGAAGAACTTGGGCTCAAGCGAAAGGTAACTTTTGATAAGCTCAACCTTGTTGTGATTTTCTCGCTTATACTACATTTCTAGGCCGTTCAGCAGGAGCTCGATGTTTGGTGCGGGCTCAAGCATCGGAATGTCATGCCTCTGTATGGCACGACAAAGGGATTCGGACCGTTCCTTGCGTTCGTCTGCCCCTGGGCGGATAATGGCACCCTCTCTGAATACCTGGAGAACTTCCACGTAGAACTCGATCTAAAGAAAAGATTGAAACCGGTACGTTGACGAATATATTTCCGCTTATGCACTGTGTGACTTGATCCACAGCTTAGCGACATTGCAGATGGTCTGGACTATTGTGAGTTTCGGCATTCTGGCTGGCTTGGCTCAGTTTAGTGAAGTGGCATGCCAGTGCACTCTCGCAACATAATGCACGGGGACCTTAGCGGCGTGCGTTACTTTGCTCTGAAATCGACTAACTATGAAGAATCTCAACCGATGTTCGATTAGGCTAACGTCTTGATCACAAAGACCGGGCGAGCGTGTCTATCCGATTTTGGCCTCTCCACGTTATTCGAGCAGGTTTCGGATACCGTGTCTGCTGGCATCTCCTTCCCGGGAAATATTCGGTGGGCAGCACCCGAGTTGCTCGACAAGTGTCTAGAGGGCACCCCTCAGTCGCAGTCGTCGAGCCAACAAGCGGACGTCTATTCGTTCGGAAGAATCATGTTGCAGGTTCGGACTCCCATCCATCCCACTTTTAACCGTCACTGACATTGTTTTACAGATTCTGAGCGGGAAACCTCCGTTCCACGGGATTAAACGGGCCG
>JBBPJV010000315.1:0-27975 GCA_038088915.1 Sutorius aff. eximius
GCCGATATCACCAACGGGCCCTCGGGAGGAGGTGAAGCATAGGTTCGCGACAAGTCTTCGCAGCGCTCGTCCTTGTGATTAAAGGAAGTGCGACGGGTCTTATTCGCGCTGGAATAGGATCTGGGCGTTGGCAGCGAGATCGCCCTGGGCCTTGGAATGAATGGAGGATCTGAAGTGAGCGGAGGTCGGGACGATGACGACTGTGGCGATGAAGAGATGGACAATGAGGACAATGGCTGCAGTAACAATGCGGAAGGGTCTAATTTCCTCTCTTCGCCACTCGCCGCGGTGGAGACGTCCCCGCCAACGGGAACCCGATCATATGGTGATGGGGTGTTGCACCGGAAGTCCGAAAGGATGGGGGAAGGAGGCGCTGAAGGCGCGGAGGGGATCACATACATGCTCGTGGTACGCTGGCGGGGTTGCGACGGACAAAAATAGAAAGGATCCTCTTCGTACTCCGTGAGTCCTTCTGCGAGGCCACGCTCAGGTTCCTCAGCCGAAACAGCGACGGGCACCGCCTGCGGGAAGCCAACAGCATTAACTTGCACGGGCTCGAATGAGTCTTCGCTGTCGTCTTCGCATACTGGAAATAGCTTCATAACGCTGTCAGCAAAGGTCACTCTTGATGGCTTCTTGCCCTCTATCGTCTCCGTGACGCAGGCCGGATTGAGGGCGCCGTACTTGCTAGGAGTAGATCTTTGCCCATCCTCTGCGCTCCAGACATACATTGCCAGCGGCGAACCTCGCACTGGTATTCCGAGGGATACACCAGTGGGCACGATGGGTTCACGCACCGTGGGTCGAAAGGTGAGGCCAGGAGGCCGTATTGGTGACCTGAACGTGGTAGAGTATGGAGCAGAAATCTTGACGCCTGAACTCCAAGCGCGCCGCCTTGCCTTGATTTCGAGAGACCTCTCCGATTCAGCGTCCGACCATCCATTCTTCGCTCCAATCAACGTCGCCCTGACCAAATTCCACCCCTCGTCACGAGCCCGGCCTCGGACGATCTCGAGTGCGGTGCAGATGCGCTCCAGACAGGCAAGTCGTGAGGCAATAAACTCGTCGGCTTGTGTGTCTCTACAACCAAAGTTGTGTGCGTTTGAGGAAGGGCAGGTGGGGGATATCGGAGAATGCAACTGAACGGACGTTGAAGACGCGTTGGAATATTGGGCCGAGACATTTCGAGAACGGGGGCGGGATGAAGTGACTCTGGACACCAACGGCGACTGAGATCCAGAGCAGGTTCGACGTTGTGTCGGGACCTGCCGTCTTTGTGCAGGCGGAGCGAGGGGAATGTCTTCGCCATCTTCGGGAGTCCGAACCGACGCCTGGCTGTCATCCGACTCCTCATCGTCATTAACGTCGGAAGGGGTAAGAGGACACCTTGACACATCAAAAGTCATGTCAGCTAGTCTATTGTCATCGTCATTGTTGCAATCCAGAGCAAAGTCCACCGAACGTAGATGTCCCTCCTCAATGGAGGACGAGAGGTTATACATGCCGGGAGTGCTATGGCGTCCCGTACGACTGAGCTCGAGCGTGAGCTGTTCGTTGTCGTCCCAGTCATCACCGACAGTGAAATGCTCTTCAAGAAGATTGTCGTTATGACCATCGTACTCAAGGGAAAAGATATCAGCCTCTTCGGGGGACTCGGGATGGATATATCGAACACCCCATTCATCCGCTATAACATTGATTGAGCACAAAAAGTGTAGATCAAGGCTTGCTTACCCTGTTCTCGGCGAGGATAGACGACTTGATCGGCGTCATCCGCGCTCAACGTGTCCGGGAACGGGGATGGAGCACGGCAACGCCACTGCTCCGGCTCGCAGTCGTCTGTGCGGTCTCCAAAATCAAACGCATTTCTGCCTTCGCTTTGAGCCCTTCTGTGCTTGGCCCCACCTACCCTGGGGCTAGTGACAGCAAACGCATGGGACTTGACTGTCTCGATGGATTCTATTTCCGCCCGAACTTTACTGGCCATGGCAATCAAGGACCATTCAGCAAACCCGGCTGCAGGCAGGTGTTGAGGTGCGAGAGCTGATATGACATAACGTCTCCAGACGTCAATGAGGGTCGCTCGGGCCCGCCGGCGAAAAACCTCTGGATCTGGTCGCGCTGAGGCAGAGCTGTGACGTTGGAAAGAGACCGGTGAAGCCGTGCGACTGGCAACAGGGAGAGGAGGAAGTGGGGTTTTCGGTGGTGCACTAGGGGGCCGAGAGGATGGTGACAATGAAAGTGACTTGGGAACCAACGATCTGGCGAGTCGAAAATCAAAAGGGAGATCATTTCCTTCAAAGAATGGACCTACGATATCAACGAGAATAAAAGAGACCGTTGTCTCTTGTGTCTCCCGGATTTTGGAGACTTTGAGGGACTACCTCCGGACGGGAGACCCTCTAGACTACTAGACGTGCTCCCGGGACAGGCGCTGTCTTGCATACTATTTCGCCGACTTTCAGGCTCGCTGCAGTGTTTGACATCGACAACGACGCTCGACAACATTCGAACACAGTCCGAATTCATAGGTATGACCATTACCCGTCCATCGACGAACCTGACTTCAATCTCTTTTTGTGGAACGTCGTAATATACCTCGCGGACGCGAGCGACCAAGCCCACGGCTCGATCCAGCATGTGTATACTGGAAGGAGGATCGAAGCAGAGAAGGGAAGTAATTATTTGTAACTGGGACGACCACGCAGGAGGCATGGCTGCACCAGGGCCGAGCTCATGGAGAGGGAGGAGAGTTGGAAAAGTGAGGCCGTAAAGGACTGTGGGGTGGGGCGAGGGTGGAATGAGGCGGATTAACATCGCGTAGAGGCATGCAAGAAATTAAGAGGCGAAGTAGTATAACGTCTAGAGAGAAGAAGCAAGGTGACTCGGGAACGTCGTCGACGTCCAAGCACAAGGAGCAATTGGGTGCTCGGCTGTTGGTTTTCAGTGGCCATGTACGTGAATTTACGTCAACTGTCTTTACCGACATTGTTCCTCCGAGAAGGACTCAGAGTTGGTCGACATGCAGGAGAAGGCGTGTCACGAGCACGTCACAATCAAAGCGTTTCAAGGAAAAAAAAAAAAAAAGTACGGAACACGCGGGACCGTACAGCACATGGAATCTGGAAGCGTCGAACCCATCCTGTACAGCAGATCCGACAGAAATGAGATTAACGCAACGATCCAATGCTCGACTGCGTGTCACAGCAAAAAAGAAAGGGGGAGAAGTCAGCATCGCATCTGGGACGTTCCTGGCACCTTCATCGTGAAATCGCAGCACGCAGAACAAATGAGGCCGATGACAAACCTAGTCTTGGGTTCTACCAGCACATTTATACCGGGAACGGAGCATGTAGGGTTAGAGCCTTTCCTTCACCCACCACTATGGGTGCAAACCATAGCCATCCCAAGGAGCACAAGGAAGAACGCAAGGCGAAGCGGTCTGGGACGTTGTCGACGCTGTTCGGCAAGAGCCCTTCGCGGCTGAACCTGCTCAACCTTGGAAAGCGGTCTCCGCAGCCCCCAGCGACGCCAGTGACACCGCACACGCCAATGGTGGTCGACTCGCTTGCCGCTGGCACAGCATCCCCGGAGCCATCGGCGGTGGACCCGGAGGACCGGCCGGAGCTGACCGCGGAGGTGAGTTTGTTTCCCCTCTTTATCTGCAAAGGCCCTGATTGCGCGTTCTGCTGTGGCCGGTTGTGCTCCCGACATAAATACGCGCTTTCTCTTTCCTCCCATCTTCCTTCTCCACCACCAGGACCAAGAACACAACTTCGCGATCGAAATGCCCCAACAACCAGTCACGGTACCCTGCCAGGTGAGTTTGTCCAGTCACCCCGCTGTCTCTCGCTCGTAATACAAACACGATGGCACTGACGACAATCCCCTCGACCTGGCTTTCCGGACCCTAGTACCGCACAGGACGCACCCTCGGCAGCGGCACGTATGCAATTGTGAAGGAGGCGATTCATATCAAGACTGGCCAGTACTATGCTTGCAAAGTCATCAACAAGAAACTCATGGAGGGGAGGGAGCACATGGTATGCATCTCCATAATTTCTCATCGATGTGGCGATCGGCTCGTAAGGCTGCGGGCTTTCCTGATTCCGCAGTCTTGCCGGTACTGCACCCTATACACTCCCTACGCGTGGCTGTCTCCCATCGAGTGCCCGTGATACTGTCGATCAACATCCTTCATGCGCGCTGATCGTACATCACGCCTGATTCCTTGGGCGCCATCTACTCGACCCACCCTGAACCGTTGATTTTTCATGGTTGCTCACCAGTACTAACTCCTCAGGTCCGTAACGAGATCGCCGTGCTCAAGCGAGTATCCATTGGTCATCTCAATATCGTCACACTGCATGATTACTTCGAGGTGGGAATACGCCACAGCTGATCGGAACTTGACACTCATCACCGTGTAGACCGCCCACAATCTGTACCTCGTCTTTGACCTCTGCACAGGTGGTGAGCTCTTCGATAGCATATGCGCAAGGGGACAATATACCGAAGCGTGGGTGATTCCATCGGATCGTGTCAAAATCTCATTTAGAAATTCAGTGACGCTGCCGAGCTTATACGCACCATTTTTGGAGCAGTCAAATATATCCATGACTGTGGTATCGTCCATCGCGATCTAAAACCCGAAAACTTGATTTTCCGTTCCAAGCCCGAGAAGACGTCCGAGATAATGATTGCTGACTTTGGGCTCAGCCGCGTCATGCCAGACAATAAACTCAGCATGCTCACCGAAGTATGCGGAACGCCTGGTGTACGCTCTCTTCTAGCAGGCGTATCGACTCGCTGAGATGTTCTACAGTACATGGCGCCAGAGATTTTCAAAAAGAGTAAGTTTTTCTTGGAAGTCATCCAGCATTCCCTGAGGTTTGCTTGTAGCCGGACACGGGATGCCGGTCGACATTTGGGCCATGGGTGTCATCACGTATTTCTTGCTTGCTGGTCTGTGTGGCCACTCGTATGCGTCTGCAGGGCTATCTGATATCCATCATCAGGCTATACGCCGTTCGATCGTGAGAACCAGAGGCAAGAAATGGAAGCTATTATCGCGGGTGATTATCGCTTTGAACCAGGTAGGCCTCTAGCTGTCTTGTAGACCGCGAGATTGTAACTTATTGATCGCCCGCAGAAGAGTATTGGTGCAATGTATCAGAGACTGCTCGTAACTTTGTTTCCACCTGCCTCACGGTTGATCCAGGGGCACGTCCAACGGCTGGTGAAATGCTTCAGCATTCATGGCTCACCGCGGAAGTCCCGCACTTCGTGGAAGCAGAGAACGGCGAACCAACAGACCTGTTGCCACACGTCAGAAGGGCGTTCAATGCAAGGAGGACGTGTGCGTTTCGTTTCTGTCCTGCTAAGCGTACATCGAAGGTCTCACCGGTCCGTGCAGTCCGTAAAGCAGTATTCAGCATGATGGCGATGAAACGCATGTCAATCCTCGCTCAACACCTCACACCCGAGCATCGTCAGCTCAATGAAGAAGTGTTTCAGTTCAAACAAGAATCCGAAAAAGAGAGTCTCGAACATGCGGATGTTCTTCATCATCACAACGCGGATTCGAGCAGTCAGGATGACACTATGTTGCCCGCGGTTCCCGAACGCATTGAGCAGCCTCAAGTCGTGGAGCAAGCATCTGTCACCCAGGAGTCTGTCACCCAGGGATCTGCACCTACTGGCTCTAGACCGTCATCCGACCATGTTCCATCTATCGTCCCCACGGAACCTGTCAAGGAGAGCAAGGACGTCACAGAGAAGCTGGCGGCGGTGAACCTGGCTGCCAGTGCAAAGGTAAGCGGTGCAATAATGCGCACTTGATGTTTTCTCTGCCGTTCGTGGGACCGGATCGTACACGCTTTTCTTCCTTTTCTTTTCTTTCATGAGATGATTTCGCTGTGTTTTTGAAAATCCAGCCCGGCATCCGTCTTACTTTAGAATCGTTTCTTCTCGTTTCGTTATATATCTCGCATTTCGTATGCTTAATAAACGACCGACCTGGTTTTGATTTTACAGAAGGTCTTTAACCGATTCACGAGGGGCGGCAGGTGAAGGCATGACTCGGATCTCCGGCGCCCGCTTGGAACACGACCATGATCGATCGGGGACGGTGGAGGGTTGACTGCGCAGACTCGGGCGAGTTTCGGAAAAGAGAATGGACGCATCTACGATCTGTACACGTATTCGATATCCATGACATTCAGATCTCATTCGATATGGCTCTCGTTTAGGCTTGTCCCATCATGATAGCGTAGACCTCGTTTCAATTGGCACTCGTAAGCACGGTGCGATAACGAACGCTGATGATCGTTTCTGTGGCTCGGACGCCCTAATGAAACCCGCATGATACCCTGCGTCGCAGGAAGGTCTTCCACATCATCGCATGATGAATACAGTGCATACTAGGATTGCTCATATATATCGATAATGACAATGGTGCGAACAAGGGATGCTACATACGTGGGGCGGAAACAAAACGAGAAATAAAAAAAAAAAGTATGGAACAGGTAGAAAATGACAGTCCATATTAAATCATACAACATGGCGGGTTTAAAGTTCAAAGAAGAAGGAATACGAAAAAAATGGCAATTAAGACGAGTTATTCGAAACGATGCCAAGTCCGATGGGGGAGATGCCAGACCGACGACTGTCCACGATGTTGCTCGGTCTTGTCTCACGTCGTGTTGCCGCACGAGATGCCGAGCGCCTTGGTGAGGACTTCCCACGCGACGTCGAGAGCGCACCAGAGTTTCTCGTCGTCCATGCCCAAGGCGCACACGTTTCGCCAGAAGGCGTGGGTCCTCTTGATGTGGGCGAGGAGAATCTCGGTGCTGAAGCTCGTCGCGAGCCTGTTCGTGTACTTTTTGAGGACGTCAAGGACGGGCTCGCTCGTGGGGTCGCAGCAGTAGAGCGGGTAGGGAACCGGGAAGGGTACGAAGAAACGGAGGAGGGTGTCGATGTGCCTGGTATAAAGGAAGTTGGAAAGCTGGGGAAAAACCTCGGGGGAGGGGAGGCAGAGTGGCACGACGGGGAGGGTAATGTTGGATCCGGGGGCACTGGGACGCGGGATGGGAGTCGCAGGGAAGGGGGGAAGATGCGTACAGTGAGTGGCGAGAATGATGCTGTGGATCGGGTAGAGAGTCATGCGGCGTTTCATGTCAGGGGGATCCAGAGGGCAGATACCGAGCATATGGGTCGGCATATCGGAAGAGATGTCATTGACAGTCACGACAATGTCCTTCGGGATGTTTGGAGGGGGCTCGGCTTTCACACCCTTGAGAACCTGGAGCATTCTACAGGGGTAGATAAGCGACCGAGGATCGCTCTTAATCATAGAACGCACCCTGGTCCAAGACTCTCGAGGCTGTCGCGGACGTAGCCCACGGTCGTGTCTGCCAACTCGGGCGCGACGATTGTGATAGTTTGTTTCGCGATTCCGCGGAAAATGGGGCGGGGTAGATAGTTGGGGAGATGTATAATTGTCATGGTGCGCGCAGAGGCTGATGCAACGTTAGCGTCGCGGGGAAGCTCGATGCTGATCAAGGGCGGTTGTTGCCTGGTGGTGTTCTTCTGCTTGGCCTGTTCGACGGCGCACCGGGGTTGGTGAGGACCACCCGCCAATCGAGCACGGCGGCGACGAGCAGCGCCTTGTATGCCACCTCGGACTTTGGACCTGGTGTTGGCGGGTCTGGCGGTAGGAGGGGTGTTTTCATCGTCGGATCGACGGGCAAAGGCAGCGTTGGAAGGCATGGTGAGGAAGTAGAGGGAATTTCGAGCTGGAGTATCGAAGCGACATCGAAACGGTCGTCTTATAAAGTCAGAATCTTGTGGTCAACACTCTGGACGCGTGACGTGACAAAAATCGCAATCAAAGAAAATTACCGCAAGAAGGAACAAACTCAGGTTTGATTCTTACCTTTGCAGGCAATTCGTGGACCCACACAACACACGATTGCTCTCGTCAACGATTCCTGTCCTAGCTAACAATAGCACTCACCCATTCTACCGCAGCCGGGGTCCCTACCATGAAACAAGCCAATCGACCCCAGTTCAATCCAACAATGGCTCACGACCTCAAACGTCCTATCACGCTACCAAAGGGTGCCAGGTATCCCATAGAGGACAATGCACACGCAATGCCTCGTGCAGGGGTGGCATGTCGCACTACACAACTCGCGGAGAGGTGGATCGGAACCTGTCGCATCACACTCACCTTGTGGTCCGAGGGGTCGTTGCTCTGTGGCGAATAGACAATATGAACAGGGGGTAGGTCGGTCTCGCCCTCTGTCAGTTCCATCTTGCCGTAGCGTTATCTTGGCTTGCAATCCAAATAGGACTCGCTGTGCGTGTCGTTTTGGATGACAACGGCGCGCACCTTTGCCGTCTATGAAACGGATTATATGTTGTCAGGGTGAGTGGCACTCGGCGTTGGTCGTGGAGCAACGCAGTCAAGTATTGTCCTCTGCAGACATCGGGGTGGTTGAAGGTGCAGGATGGTTAGATGTCAGACCATCTGTGCACTTGTTGTTTCTTAACATACACCTGATGGCCCATGGTGAGTGGCACTCGAAAATGGGCTACAGCTCTAGGTAATCGGCCCGTGGATGCCTCGCACTTGGCAGATGCATGTAATTCGCCGAGCATGGTGCCTGTTAATCTAATCATCTATCCATGCACTTGCCGTCCATTGAATAGAGGGTGGTAATCCACGGTGAGTGACACTGAAAAATGGGGCCCGTGGCTTCGTTGTACTCGACGACGTCCGTGTGTATCGCAGTCGGCGACTGTCCGGACATGCCCGGACAATTCACTGTCCCTGCACTTACACTCGGGTTGGGTGGAGGGCGGTAACCAAGGTGAGTGGTATTCAACATGGGATATCGAGCGGGGCAGTCGCCCTGTCTGACGGATTGCTGTATTGACACCTGTGCAACAGGAGGGACGACATACAAGGGGGTTGTCCTTGTTCAAGGCAAATCTATCGGGTGGAATGATTTCAGGTGGGTGGCATTGAAGGGTGGATTGAACGTCGTCATCGGAAAAATTGTCAACGCGTTAACGACGTGGTGCTCGTGGTAGGCCATAATAAACGAAGCCGCGATGGGGAACAAGAGGGGATGAGGAGGGAGGAGGGAAAGGAGGGAAAGAAAGAGGGCAGAGGGACATTTTCTGTTTGTGTCGCGGCGATGATTAAAGCGCAAAAGGGGACAAACAACCAGGCCCCAATGGTTTAACCCATCGATTCATCAAAAAATGAGGGGCGTTGACAGCGGTTCACAGGTAAGAAGAACCGTGTTTTCTAACCCCCCGGTTATGGAATCGCAAAGGATTACCGCCATGGAGGTCGTCCGTGAGGGAATGTCTCACCTATTATCTCGCCCCTTTTTCCGAGTCTTGAGAGGCGCGCGTCTCGGCGCGACAATCACGTGATTGATGCGCGACACGCGGTCACATGACCAGTTCGGATTTTGTGCGACCAAGTCAACACATTCGACAAGGACAACGATTATCGATGTTGTAGCGTAAAATGTCTACCACAACGCAAATCTTGTTCAACTCGCCAGCGTTACATTCGCTGAAACGAAACCAACTCGTCAAATTATGCAAGATCCATTCACTCAAGGCCTCGGGAAAGAGCAAAGAGCTCATTGAACGATTAAAATTTCACGCAAAGACGTTACCATCCGACGATCCGCTGTCTGTCGCTGTTCGGAGCGACAATCCAAGCGCGAAGCCTGCTGCAGACAGCGAAGATGAGGTGTCCACCCAATCTGAAGATGCGAACACGCCTGTGGCTGATACCGTAGCTCGTCCCAGCGAGCAATGGGAAGTGGTTATGGATACCATTGCAGAGGTGGACGAAGAGACCCTCAGGAGTAATCGGGGTATCTCTGACCGCCAGGTGAGCGAGTTTGGCACGAACACATCCAAAGGTTGGTCTTGTGCAACGCATCAAAGACTCCTTTCCTCATCAATCCCGTCAGTTTCCGTCACATCCTCTCTCAGAGCTATAGCAAATTCTTTGGGACTCAAGCGTAGCATGTCCAAAAATATTGGCATCACTTCCTCCTCCTCTAGTCTCTCCAGCGGGGAGGTGGCTCAATCGTCCTCAACCCTCCCCATTTCGGATTCAAAGGGTGGCCTCGAAGAGCCACCAATGGAGCCAATCCCTGGGCAATCAAATCTCCAGGGTCTCCCCGTCCCCTCAGACGCACGGCTCAGCCCCTCCCAGGCACCCGCTACCACCACAATCCGTCTCGTTTCAAATTCCACCACAAATCCAGAACTCTTACTGTCTCCACCCAAACTTCAACCGTTTACCACTTCCTTCGACCTCGTCCCTGATACACCGGGAAGTTCCGGAGGTCCCTCAGTCCCCGTATGGCCATTCTCCCCGGGTGGAGCCCCACGGCAATCTTTGTACCCCCCTATCCCAACCTTTGAAGGGTTGAGTGCCCTGCTTAAGCAGCACTCTCATCCATCTGCTCAGCACGACCACTCGGATATGGATATAGATGTGCCAGGCGGACTAGTGGCTGTGTCCATCCCTCAACCCACGCCAGAGAAGCCCAACGCCAGTGTACGATTTAATACCGGTGCAACTCACAAGTCCACAGAGAAACCTTCTACAGGGCCCGCTGACATATTCTCACCTGCTCCGAAGCCCCAGAACGCTTCAACTCGCTCGAGACCAGGCATCCCCAGATCTGAGCCGTTCGTGTTTGGGTCGCAACTTCCTCATCATAACATGTCGAACTTCCAGTTCCGCACGGCTGCCCAGTCTGTCCTGGATGAGATGAACAAGAGGCTTGCGGAAGCCGGCGTGGATGCTGTTGACGCGGACGTCCTGAGCAATCGGCGGACTGCGACCGAAGAATCGATACAGAAACTAGGGGTTGACACTTCCCTTCGTGCCCGCGACATATTTGAGAAGATCCATAGGAAAGAGTTTGAGAAGATGGATTCGATAACTTCGCACTATGCAGCGAAACGCGGTGCTCCGAGTGCTGCTCCACAGCCCATTTTGTCCAAGAAAAGGAAATCGAGCTTGGCCGTGAAGGAAAGGAACCCGGGAGTACCGGCGGCGCGCCACCGTCCCAATGGATCCAGGGTTGTCAGTGGCGCTTCTGTGAAGACGCTTCCTGGCAGGTTTGGCGAGGAGGGTGATGAAGACGACGAGAATGCGGACAAGCGTCTGTCGAAGCGGCTTCGTGTTGAGCGAGATGAATTAAATGCTCCCGCACAGCCTGACGGAATCTCCCAAGCCCCGATACCTGATCCCGAGGAGGAAGTCCAGAAACAGAAGGAAAGAGAAGCAATTCGTCGCAGGCTCGAGCACAACAAAGCGAAGCGCAGGAGCAGCATGGGACGACAAAGCCTTGGACGTGCACCGCCCCGTGAGTGCCTTGTTGAATTTCTGACGCGTGGCTCATAATCTGATTTGATAACGAAAGCCAAACCTGCGCGACTTGGTATCTTTGCCTCTACCAAATCACTGGTCCAGAATGTATGGAACCGCGGTGCTGGATCAAAGGCTTCATCAAGTATGCCTGTTTCGAAACTAGCCCAATCCAGAGCGGGGACGAAAGCACCTCCCAAGCCCACGGAGGTGAGGAAAACGGCTGTGATCCCTGGCTCTTCCGGTGCGCCGCCTCTTAACTCTCAAACGAAACGTATACCGTCCGGCGGTAGTAATACATCGGTTAATGCTTCTGGGCGTTCCACTCCTGCTGCGCGTGTGGATTCTGGTGAGGGTGGGGCCACCGTCACATCTAGTGGCACTTTGAAGTCGCCTTTCCCTTTGCATCATCCACCTGATGCGAACACGAGATCATCGACTGTAGCTGGCCACGGCAGTAGAGCGACCTCCCTCGTTGGTTTCTCATCTTTGGGCACGAGGGCTGGTCTTTCAGTAATCAACAGTCGTGTTTCCTTGATGGGAACAAAGTCTAACATCAGGGCCACGACGGCTAACCTTCAGAAACACACGACTTATATTCCGAGGGCGAGGACCTCGTCGACCCTCATGGCTCCCACCGCTAGCTCGCTCGCTAAGACAAACACCTATCTTCACATCACACCTTCCAACGCGTCGCACAACGAGAACTTGGCCTTTACGAAAGCAAGTGCGAGTTCCAAGCAACAGCTTACGACGTCACCAGCGCCCGGAGCTACCTTGGAGCAGATCACGAATAGTCCACGAAGCCCAATCCACTCCTCTCATCCCGCCAAAATATTCAGTCAACCCCTCGGTCCAGCCCCAGCGCAACCCCCCGTATCATTGGCCGCCACTGCAACAAGCATTGTCGGCCAAATCGCGAAAGAAAAACCGATCCCGTCGTTGAAGCCGCTTATTCCTTCGAAATCAAAGGTTCTGCCTGGTCGCAGACCACGCATTTCGCGTTCCAAGGTTATTGCGAGGTTGGCTTCGCAAAGAGCAACGGACACGAGCTCGAGCGCAAGTGCTGGCACCGAGCGGGCAGGCGGTAAGGTGCGTTCTAGCATGAGCGCCGAAGTGGCTGGCAAGACGAGGCAGTCGTACGGTGGCGCGAGAAGTGGAAACGTGATGATGAGCGCCAAGAAACGAGTTCGCCAGAGCGAACATGCACGGAGGAAAAGCCGCACGAACATTGTCAGTGCAGGACAAAAGATGGACGTCGATTAAACTCACTTTCAGTTTTTGGCGTCTATCGTCTCGCGATAACCTGACGTTCTGATAGTCTTATTGATCAGATAATATTTTCTTCCGTCGTTTGTTGGGTTTTCACCCCATAATGTTAATGTATCAGATCTACTGTACGATATCGTGCCTTTATTCAGTGTTAGGTATACCAGAAGCTCACGTTTTTGCGGCGACATCAATTTCATCATATGGCATTCTATCACCTTCGTTCTTGGGTTGGCGCGAGTCAAAGTATCGATGCACATTGGATGTGACTCGGAGTGATAAATTGGACATGTGTCCATATAAACGTCCTTTGTGGGTACCGAGAGCGCCCGATCGACAGATAAATTGCACGTTGGAGTCACATTCCGATCGAACCTTGGTAACCCTACTGGGCCCGGGTCACCTCGAGTCGCGGCGTTGACACGTCCGTTCGAACCGTGTCGGTGGCTCCCTGATTGACGGGAACGTGTTCTGCCACCCGGACCGAACAAGAACCGGACCCACCCTGGTCTACCGAGTCTATCAGAGCCGCCAGTCGCATCGCGTACGAGCGCTTGGAAACATCGTCACACGACAGACTTCGGCGTATTTTTTTTTCTTCTCTTACGACAGATGCCGCGCCAGCTTGGAGGCTCGCGATACGGAAATGAAGGTTCAATAAACAGACTCAACTTTTTTTTTTTTTTTTTTTTTTGAAGAATGAACAAGGGCTGTGCACGTTCAGGTAACGGATCGGACGTTCCCGAAAATTGGCACGGGTGTGAAGACGTGTCAATCACGCTCTGCCGAGTTGGGAGCCGAGCAACCCACCGTACGTTAACGCGGGGAGGGTGGGTCACAAGAACGAGGATGTATTATGTAGCGCATCTACTACCAATAACCTAGTGTGCAATAAGTAAGCAAAAGACGGCAAGCACAAAAGCGAGTGTGTGATTAGCGAACAGAGTTCGATCGATAGGGTATGGATGTCAATAACAGATTGTCCGAGTCAAGTCCGAGTCGTGATCCTCGTCTGGAATGGTGGTGTCGTATAAGTGCCATTTTGGGGTGAATGAAAAGCGCGTGATGGGTGATGAAGGGAAACGTTAGAAGCGAGGTGCTGATAACGTCACGTCCGTGCTCGAGACGGGACTTGGACGCGTGCTTCCGGCGTCAGTCACCATTCCTCCTGCTGCGGCCCGTTGTCGATTGCGCCGAGCTTCGACGGTGACGTTCCATGCTGTCCGTACGATGCCCACGAATCCCGCATCTCGTGGCCCGAGAAACAAGATGTTTTTCCATATCCCCTGATTAAACACGATATGATCCGTGAGCTGCCTGTCGCTGCACAGTTTTCCCATTAATTGGGCCATGGTAGGAAGAGCAGGAAATTCACTGATGACTTCCGACGGGAGCAAGCGACAACAGAGCATATGCGAGCGCGATTCGAGGCCAAGGGCAAAGAGGAATAACAATGGTATTGATGGGGCATGAGGGACCTGGAGCGGGACGACAGGAAGGGTGATGATGTGACCGCCAGAGTGTGAATAAACATGCGACGTCGGGCGTGGAGCTTCAGGTGGGTTTTGGGGTATGATACTCGTGCGAAAGAATCGCGCGTGTACGTCGGCGCGGATTGGGATCAAGATCGGAGAGTAGGATGATTCCCACTCGCTGGGTGGAATATCAAAGACAGCCAGGATATGTGATGGTACATGAACATCCTTAAGGATGTGTAAATCGACTGTCGAGGGAATAGAAGTGCCAGGCTGAAGTATCATCTTCTCGACACTCATCCGCTGACAGAGAAGGCTTTTTCCTATCAACGAAGTGGGATATACGATCAAGTAGCAGACTTACTCAAGGTGATCGTCCTGTGTTAGTACCAAGCGCCGTATGGGGAGTAAGCGAGGCTGTTTCATTCCTGAGGTTGAACAGAAGGTGAATCCCAACGTCGAAAAGGGTATCCGGAAGGGAACGATGTGGAGCGCTAGAATTATAGCACTAGCTGAAGCTGGAAACACGGTCGTCAATCAGAAATTTCATTTCCGGGATCAACCGCGAGATCGAAATACGGATTTGTCACGAGGTGCGAGGACGGGGAATGGCGGGACTAGCCTAGAAACAGAGATGCACTTACCGATCGTGAAAAGCGAGCGTATGTAGGCGCAGTAAGAGCGTGGGGTCCCGTTGAGCTGTCTAAGCAGCGAGCGATACGACCGTGACCATAAAGGAGTGAGGAGCGTCAAAAGAGTGTGAGGGAGGAACCCTGGAGACGTGGAACGGTCTGCTTTTAACAACTGGCGGTGATGCACTGCCAACGGCCACGAGGCAGATGGCGGACGTCAATGTGACCCTGTCAAGATGAGCGGGCGCGATGCAGCAGCGTGAATTAAGCAACGCTGGTTTCTATAGGGAGCCAATGGACAGGGCACTTACGAATGGTTACGACCTCTTGAAGGAAGGAACTGTTTATGGTGTGGGTCCACCACCAAGGACCAGATCTTGGATCCAGGAACAATCAAATATGTTTTGCTGGATTGGTGACATGTCAGCGATCTACCTCCGCAACTTTCAAACCTCAAAAAGTCACCGTTGCCATTCGCTACCCGTAAACTTTCTAGCCTGGCACTGGGGCGCTAACTGCTTCCGAGTCGGACCCGTTGCGAACCTGCAAACATGGTTGTAGACGCTTATTCAGTATGACTCGGAGAGGTTACATTGTTTTGAACGCATCAGATGGCATGCACCACCAGGAGTTCCAGGATACCTTCCCCGTAAAGGCGCGAGACTAAATACAGTGTGGTCAGGGCTCTTATCCGCGGATGGGCCCTACTTTTACGTCTCTGTCCACTGACTCTGTCAGTCTCAGTCGAGACGGACGCTCTCAAACCTCAATGGGTGATAGACCATACTTGGTGATGTTCTGAAGGAACTCCCGTGGTGCTCATTACTACCGTGTCGAATTTGGTCCTAGCCCGCTCACACCTGAACGGGTCAAAGCATTCTCTGGGCATGCTCTTATAATTGCGCGGCTCATGCATCCGACAAGAAAAGCGAAGGTTCGAGGCTTCCGATATTCCCTGCCCCAACTTTACCGTCCATGATCAGCTCAGTGATGACCTTCGCGGTTCCCGGGGCATTGCAAATGCCCTGTGGTTGAGTTAGCATGAGGGAATTCAGGCCACGAACGGCTAACCCAGCAAGTGTGTCCAGTTGCAATATACAGCCCCCTTGCGATGTTTTTTGTCTCTCCGACGATTGGCTTTCCGCCCCCATTCACCACCGGCAAGAAACAAGCCTGGCGCCTCTCCAATGTCCCCTCCCTGAATTCCGCGGAAATGCTTGCAACATTCTCCCATATACTTTGACATGCAGCTTGGTCTACGTCAACATCATCCACGTTCGCAGGGAGCCGTGAGTCGTCTCCAGGTCCACACGCATAAATTTCATTATCAGGACGGGCGTAAATTTCAGGGGATGCCGACTGCCCACGCGGAAGGACTATTTCAGTAAACAGAACGTAAGGTGCTATGGTCACGCCAGGGTTGGGGCGAACAGTGATGCTGTGGGCACGAGTTGCGGAGATAGGCAAAGAGGGTACGATTGATGGCGACCACGCTCCTGCAGACACGATGACGTGGGTGGTTGGGATGGCCCTTGGGGAATCGTTACTCGGGTCGTTGTAGCGAACACCCACGACACGACCATTCTCTTGTTCGATTACGGTGGCGCTCCCTTTGAGTAGGGTCGCCCCCTTTTCCGCAGCAAGGCCCATCATACTGGTGGTAAAGAGATATGGGTGTACTTGTGCGGTACCACCGGGGGCTGACATTGAGCTGTATGATTCAGTGAGGTGCTTCTTTACCCAGTTCAAGTCGTCTGGATGGTCTGATTGAGACCTCGGCGATGTGGTCTCAGGTGGGGTGTCAAGTCCGGCTTTCTTTTCCAAACTCTTCCATACCCCACCCACTCCGACCCCAGTGCCGACGTGATGCGTCAGGTCTTCGCCATGTCCCCCCCAATTCCCGCAGTGGACGAACCGCCAACCCCATCTTTCCTTCCCATTGTGTTCATTCGCCAGCTTGACGTGCTCGGGGAAGGAAATATTGACAATTTCGCGAGGATATGCCCATTTGGCTACCAGTCCGCCAGCTTTTCCGGAAGCGCCTTGGGCAACCCCGTGGGCTGATGCTTCCAACACAATAATGGTGGTAGTCGAGGGAGAGTACGAGGGGTGCCTAGTGAGGTAGTAAGCGGTAGTACAACCTATTATTCCACCACCAATTATGACAATGTTACGGTGTGCCATGTGAGGCGGGAAAGAGTGGTTTGGACAATGATCGATAAGTTGTAGAGATTGCATCAATGCTGCTGACCTAATCTTGTCTCCTAGAGACCCCCCAAATGGGGGGTGTGACCCAAGTTGGGCAAACCCTCTGGATGCCCAATAATAACGTGATTTCGCTCAATGACTGGACTGTCGCGCAAATGCCTCCAAGTTCGAAGGACAATGGCGTTCCAACAGATATGGGTTGGAGAATAACCGTTCACGACTTCGTCATAGCTAGTGGCGCGTCGGGCTCAAGGTCCGCTCTTCACTTGGAACAGGGACGTGACTTCGTGTTTGCTTGCTCAAGTAGGGCTCGGTGGGTGGCACCACGGCCAACCATAGATCCCTTTGTGTTCAGTACGTATCGTATCCGAGGACCTCCGGTTTGCATACTGAAAGAGGACTAGCATTATGTAGCGACCGGCTTTACCAATATCGCGTTAGTCCGCCGCCCTTGACAACTGGGACAAGGGCTACAAGCGTCCTCGAGTGGGGTCAACCATCTCACGTGGATGATCCTGATCATTTGCGGATGCAGGATCTTCAAGAATTTGAAAGTACCGACTTCTATACCTTTCTGACACGTTCGGGATTTGGGCTAACCGACCCATCCCGCCGCGGAAAGCGCACGCAAGGCGGCGTGAGCATGAACGAACAGGCGAAACGGCCACGGCTTGAAACTTTTGGCATCCTGGATTTGATACCGCAGGTTTGTGGATACCGTGCCGGTCGGGGCAGCTTGACTCATCGTTCTCAGCCACATTTCATACCGGCTCCTGCAGCAAACTTTCAGCCCGTGGATACCGACAAAATTCCACCCTACCAAAGAGCACCGCCGTCGCCTCTCGCTCCGTATGACGCGGCCGCAGTCAACCAGCTGTTAAGTTGCAGATATAGGAGGACCGCATGGCTTATTCCTGTGCGTGGCAGCTTGCCATGGGATGGCGCCTCCACTGCGGTAATTTTGGAGGGTACACAGATCGCCTCACGCTCCCCGAGCCCATGCCTGCCTGTGCCTGCGCC
The DNA here is from genome assembly GCA_038088915.1 of Sutorius aff. eximius. NCBI lineage: Eukaryota > Fungi > Basidiomycota > Agaricomycetes > Boletales > Boletaceae > Sutorius > Sutorius aff. eximius. Next base: position 18,024 of record JBBPJV010000315.1, read on the forward strand.
TCAGCCTTGTGTAGTGACATGGACCCCCGACTCTTTACGCCACCTTTGGAGCTTTCTCGAATCAATACAGCAAGCCAAGCATTTAGGGCCGCTGTCATTGTCTTTCCATGCTGCTCCCGCCGATGCCTTCTTGCCAAAGGACACCATATCCGAGCCAATTTGGGAAAGTAATCGCCCCTATTACCCCCAACGCTCATCGAAGCACAGTGCAGGGTCCTCCGATGAATTCGCGACAGACACCTGCAGGACCCACCTAGAAGGTGTAGATTACATCAAAGTTTATCACGACGTATCATATTCCTTATCTTTGCGCAACATCCTGGATGCGTACCGATACGAGCCGGCCAATGGAGGAGTTCCAGGCCGATCAGGTGCCAACGATCGCAAGATTCGCATACTCAAGGCCGCTGTTTTGGCCTTAATGGACGAACGTTCAAAGGCCGCTTTTTTGATGTAATTTCGTTGCATCAAGGTAGAAGCGTTTCTTTGATTCCTTGGTCGCTGACTGGGATCCTCCAATGCATTCGAAGTGGCGTTGGTTCTACCCCTGTAGGTAGTGCACGGGTTCTGGTGGTCACGTCAAAGGCTGTCGTCCGTCTTTTTCATCTGAAGTGGCGCGGGGAGGAGAAACCGTGGCTGCGACTTCGCGGGCGCACTTCACCCCAGATATGGACCACCTATAGCAATGCCGTTGGCCGCTTTTGGTGACCATTCGATACTCCCACTTACGGTAATTGGGAGCGGGTCATCTTACATCGACAGGAAGCACAAATACAAAGATGCTATGGAGCAAAATAATCAGGTTTGTGGCCAAGTCGTTGGCGTTCATGTCACTGATGTGGGAAGAAGTGCTTCTAGTTCATTTGGTGTAAACAGCAGTGTCACAAGCTTTCGATCGTTCCAATCCATGGATATTTTATGATTAAACTGCGTATTGCATCGTTCATGTGGATCAGGACGTTCTCAGGTACCCGACAAGTCAACTGGGCGTGAGATGATGTTCAGGGAACGCCAGAGACTTGTTCGAATTCAATAAGCTGGCCGAGGCCAGATTCTCCTCTGATTTCCGACTCATATGCCTTGGACGAGCGGTTTTTCGGAACCTCAGACATATCCTGTGTCGTTCCTGGTGTTGACGGGCAGGCCCTATTAACTATCCATGACGGCGATTTAGTCCAGGCATCGGGGATTCGCATGATGCGAGCGGCCAAGAGCTGGTTTACCGCGGTAATATTGGACTCGGTGTGATGCCGCGTCGGAATGGAACTTTACTCTGACTCGGGCATATGCCTTTGAATGTGCGTTCTCTGTTGTCTGGCAACAAAATGAATTCTGAACTGGATTCCCGTCCGAAGACTCTTACGCCTGCACGGCTACCCACCCCTAGCGGGATAATAATGAATTTGGGTGTGGTGGAGTGGGCCGAGTGGCGCGGCAGAACGGACTGGGATACGTCTCATGCTGCAGCGGCGGGGACCGTCTAGACGATTGCGCGAACGAGTTCACTTCCGGATGTGCACGTGTTGGAAACAGTTACGTAGTGGGACGAACACGCTGCGAGAAGGGTCCCGTTCTGGGCTCGGGGACTCGATCGTGGACAGGAATCGCCCACACTTTGCCCTCCGACATCATTCTGACATGGCAACGGTCAGTCTGTCTCATCCCATTCCACACAACTGCCGCCCCCAATCCGGGGAGAATTTATGTCACAATCCTCACCACCGCCCCCATTTGTCCTCTTATTCAGAGATCCATCTCGCTTTCTCAGGCCGAATTCTGAGGGCTGTGGAGACACGAATAGATCCCTTCGTCCTCCAGCCATTCAAGAGGCTTTCCTGTGGTGTCGAGGGGGCCAACCCGGCAGGTCACGGTTACGACCACGGATAGGTACCTGCTGCGTGCCCTTACCCTTACGGGCACCCATCCATTTCGGGGCGGTTTCGCGCCACAGTCCAAGATGACACCATGCGGTCACCACGATGCCGCTTTCTTCCACCCACATAGTAGACTCACAGGACACCCATCCGCAAATCAGTCAGTATATAACCTCGCTTGGTATTCGGCCCCTACGATCTCTCACTGTTTCCACATATCCACTCTCGTTCATCCAATCTTGCATCCTCGCCTTGCAACTTTCTCTCTCTCCTTATGCATAACCCCGCAACCGCCTTCTTCACTGCAGAAGATAAGCAGCGCCACCCTTACCTCTCATCTGTTCTCGAGCCCAGCACGCAAAAGGTGATCGCGACAGCTGCGGTCCGAGTGTATTATGCGCCGTTCATCAATCCACACCTAAATTGGACCTACTCGAACCTCAGAGGCATCCTCGTCTTCGGACGCGATCGTGACGGACCGCCTCCAGGTGTTCCGCCGCCAGACCGTGGTATGGGCACACACGGACTGCGTCTCAAGGAAAAGTACTGGTTCCGCCTCGTCGACATCAAAACGGACAGAATCGTCTGGATGTTCTCCGTTCCGGAGGTGTTCGAGTATAACAAGGACAAGCCCTTTTTCCACTACTTTTCCGGGACTGTACGTTCTTTTCCTCATGATGACCAGTAGAGCCGCTGACGTGACTCGAAACGCGGTTCATCATGACCTTGCTATTTCCCCAGACCCGGATGTTCGGTTTCTGTTTCGACGATGACGGCGAAGCGGCCGTATTTTTCAAAAAGGTCGTCGACCGAACGCGACGTCATTGTACGTCCCCCCAACGTGTTCCAGTGACGAAGCCGACTGACATCCCCCTGCCAGGCGTCTTCCGCCCTTTCCTCTCCAATTCGGCTAAAAAGGAGAAGCCGAGCAAGACGCCGTCGTCGCCGCCCCCCAAGCCCGTGAAGATGAACCTCATCTCCGGACCAGCGCCCCACTCATTCGTGCACGTCTCCCACGTCGGCGTAAACACGAGGGGCATCATCGAGTCGTCCAAGAACATTGAACCCGCGTGGGGCGCCCTGATTGCTGATCTACAAGGGTATGGGATCTCGCCCGAGGTAATGAGTAACAATATGGGGTTCATAAAGGAGTTGGTCACCGGGGTTCCTGCCGAGTCACCAACGCTGCCACCATGTGCGTTGCCTTTGCTGCTCTCTCGATCCGTCTTTTGGGGATGTTGGATCTGACATGCATCGCAGCACCTCCGAAACCGTCATCCACTCCAGCGAGTCCTCCTCCAGAGAAGAAGCAAAAGATTCGTCGCAAGGTTCTGATCCTGTAAATATCGTGTTAGGTTTGCCCTCGTTACTTTCACCCCATCCCTGTGAGCCGTGTCAAAGTATGTGATCCCCGCCGATTCCTATTTCTCTTTTTGACTCCGAAAACACACACCCCATTCCTATATCGCGTTAGTCAGGGTATGATACGGATAGCATTACTTGCAACCCCGAATGGTCTTTCGGACTTTATATCACACCAAGTGTCATCGTCATTAATCAATGGAATGTTATAGTAGCTCTATGTCGGCGAGTGGGAATGCATGATGGTGGCGTCGAGTCAGGTGAACCGCAGTCCTGGTCGCGCGTGGTCGTCTCGAATCATCAAGAGTCCAGCGAGCACGCGGACGCCTGCACGTGCGTGGGGACGTGATACAGACGCGTCGTCCAAAGGCAGTTTAAAAACGGGTCAGGTCTCGACCAAAGATCCCTATCGGCAATGACAATATCATCAGTCGCGATCGCGCGTGGATATGACGGAAATGCTAACACGCACAGTTCAAAAACCTGCAAGGATAGAGAAAGGAAGCGCAAGTTCCGGGATGGAACGGCCAAGGGGAAACAACGAGGACAAACTCACCAGTATGTCGGTACCAGGATCCTACAAACGTTTTGTGAAATGGGGTCGAGTTAACGAACAGCCTAGCGGAGATATCCATTTCGTGCACGTACTTGTTCCGAATGCTGAGTGTCATGGTGAAATATGCCGACCGCCATAGGAGCCACGCTAGTCTGCCTGACTCCTTGGCTTTGATACCGGTCTCGGCGGTGGAGCGATCATAAATGGCCTTCCTATATTGGTCATCGGCGGGAATTGTCAGGAATGGCTCGGTATAACCCGATAACGACGCACCAATCACCCAGATATGCCAAGCTTCCCTGATTATGAAACTCGAACGGTTTCGTATGGTCTTGGTCCTTGACAATCCTGTTCAACTTTTTCACCATGTACTTGGCCTTCTGATTAGCAACTGGTGTGAGAATCAGTAAGACTGCAACCCGCAACCCATGGGCGCTCGATAGGGCAAGGGTGCCGACCTTGAGCTGTCGCGGGGAGCACCGCCGTTTCGATAATCGCAGCATCCCCAATGGCCCATACATCCGGATCGATCTGACCATCTTTCATTATGACGTTCAAGTTGTCGTCAGTTAGAAGGCTTGTTTTTATACGCGAGTTCAGTCTGGAACACGTTGGAGACGTAACCCGACACACGTACCTCTGCGTTTTCTCATATTTCTCGATGCATTGGATCGACTGGATCAGGGGATTGGGTGCCAACCCCGTGCTCCAGACAAGGAGACCAAATGGAACTATGAAACCTCGTGAGTTGTACAGGATTATCAATAGGGGTTGTTACGGAACCTTCTCCTTGTTCCTTCACGAACATCTTATCCTGTAGCGAGTGGGTCAGCGCAATAACCCGTATATGTCGAGGTGCACGTTCACCTTCTCAACACGTTCGACGTGATGTCTGGTTTTGATACTGATCCCATCTCTGCGGAATTTCTCTTCTGCCCAGCTATTGAACCAAACTTAGAACGAAACTGATTCGCGATAAATTTTCTTATAGCCTACGTGGCAAGTGACCTATCGAAGCTCAGAAGGATGCTCGGTGCCACATCATACAGAGTAATCCTGGCCAGCCGGGCGAGTGAGGGGTAGTGCCGTTCCACTTCGGCGTGCAGGAGGTCGTGTAACTCGGCTGCAAATTCGACGCCTGTGGGGCCGCCGCCTGAAACCACCATCACATGTTCAGGAGCCCATTCCAAGTTGGAGGGATAGGATCATTACTCACCCACGATGCAGAAGTTGAGCAAATTTCGCCGTTGGATATCTGAGAGAATCGGTTGGTTGGCCTGCTCGAAACCTGCATGGAGGTATTAGGAGTGCATTGAGGGGGCCCACCTGGACCTACAGTCGAGGATACGTGTCCTGATCGCTCTGGCGTCGCGAACATCTTTCAGAAAGTGTGCATGTTCCTTGACACCCGGAACATTGAAGGCTGTAAATTGGATAGTGAGATACGCCTGCAAATTTGACATTGTAGCCTCGCTCACTCTGAGAATATGCTCCAACGGCAATGACAAGTTTGTCATAACGCAGAGTGAAAGGCGTGCCGCTTCCAGGGAACCGTTGTACCGTTGTGGTGGCCTCGACAGGCGGTTCAGAGGACTTTTCGGATGATAAAGGGGGTGTTGCCGGCATCTGAACGTCGATGCGATGAATGACATTTCCTTGCGTATCACATAGATTATACGCACGCATGTGAGGACTTTTTGCTTGAAGTCTAGATAGGGGTTAATTACCTGGACTGAGGGCGGGGATTGCGACCTACCTATAGCATCACACCAAGCCTGGTAGGCAGTCTAAGCAATATCAAACAAGGTCAACTGTATGGGGGGAACAGGGTGAAATGTGATCCATACCACCTGTGGAGTGTATCTTCTGACCTGTGAAAAAAGATCAGACTCCTGATCCGAACCGTGAGTTGGAATACTCACTGGTTCGACAGCGCAACGAAACTCGAGTGTGCCGACGGCACAGCCCGCTAACAACGGTGTGAAATTGAAGGCGTTGGTGGGGGAGATGATTGTGACATCTTCGCCAGAACGAATTTGAGCCGAGAATTGGACTGGATGATGTATAATGGACGCACCCCACCGTTTCTTGTCGATACCCCTCAGGATCTCGTATCCGCCCCAACCTGAACCAAGAACTACGAGACGCTGTTTACTTCTCGAAGCCGAGGAACCGAACATGCGTGCGCTCGACATGACGCAGGTAGAAAAACAAAGACTGGACCGCAACAGACTCATTGAAAAAGAGAATCAAACTAGCCTCTTGGACCGGGAACACAAAGTCACCGTACGCGACGCTACCCCGATCGGGTGATCTCGGAACGTGGAGCGGTACAGTCGGCACTCGTCGGGTATGGGCCAGTTGGAGTCAATGTGACGTCACGCGACACCGACGACGACGACGACGACGACGACGACGATGGCGACGGTGACCCCGTTGAACTCGCTGCACGTTTCAAAGCACTACATTCCACGGTTTAATTTCTTCCCAAACACATCCATCCAAAACTATCCCCTCCTCATCTACCATGCCTGCTTTCCACTGTCGGCATCGGCATCCGAGATCGAGTCACATCTGTTCTCGTTGGATGTCGTCATCCCACACTGGCGCTACACCATGTACAGCACGAGTCACTTCCATAGCACTACCCACGAAGTACTGTGCGTTGCTGCCGGACGCGCCAACGTGTGTTTTGGAGGAGAGGACAACCCAGGGAGGGTCATCACTGAGATTAAAAAGGGGGACGTCATCGTCCTGCCAGCCGGCGTCGCACACAGGTTGATGCATGACCTTGAGCGGGGGTTTCTGATGGTGGGGAGTTATCCAAAGGGAAAGAAGTGGGACATGTGTTATGGGAAGAAGGACGAAGAGAAAAAGGTGGACGAGATCAAAGACTTGGGTTGGTTCACTAAAGACCCCATCTACGGAGACCAAGGACCGGTGCTGTCTTTCTAGGGTGGTACATTACATAATGACTGGCATAGCTCGCATTGTACACCACACCCAACTTGTATCAAAGCCATGTCTGACCAGGGGCGTTCGGCACCACATATCGAAGATGCAGAGCGAGTCGCCTTAGCGGAAGACGTCAAAGAGCCACCGGAAAGCAGTTCGGGGGAGGCTATGACGATGGACGAACGAAAGGCAAAGATGGAACAACTCCGTACCAGAATGGTACGTTTCTTGTGAACTGTTTACCGGCCACTGTTGATACTTCAGTAGCGGACGTCTACTCGTGCGAACAGGCAATCCCTCGTCGAGGAGTCTGCAAAAGCTAAAGTGACAGCCCGAGATGCCGCACGGCTCGAACGTCAGAAGAAGTTGGCAGAGACACTGCGGATACAGGCCGAGGCTGAGGCGAATGGCGAGGATGTCGAACGCTCAAAGAACTGGGAGTGGACGATCGAAGACAATGAGAATTGGGAGAAGAAGTTGGCGCGGAAAGCTCGGAGAGCAGATTACCAGTTTCATGGTACGCCTCAGGCCATTTCCTGTCCATGCAAGCTGACCGACTTTCGACCGAAGACGACGCAGATGCTGCAAGGAAACGGTATAAGAAAGATCTTGACCTACTCAAGCCCGACCTGGAGGCATACAACCGGCAAAAGGAACATGCTTTGGGTTTGGTGGCTGGAACGCTGTCAAAGTCGGGGAGCTCAACGCCGTCCGGTGGATCATCTGCTCTGATTTCCGTGGATGTTACGGGCAGCCAGGTTTGTGGCCAGCAACGACTGACCCAGGAAGCGAGCTGACCATCAGGGTTTGAAGATGGTCCCAACGGTCGAGCAACGAATGGCCGTAGACAATTTCTACAGAGATGCCAACACGCTACTCTATGCTGATAACAAGCCTACCGAAGACGCTATCGATCGAGTCGTTGGCAAAATCAATCGAGAGCAAGTGGAATTTTCACTCTTCTGATGTCGACTCACCCTGTGCCTCGTAGCATTGACAAGAAGGCGAAATTTTCGCGTAAGAGACTCAATGAGGACGAGGGTGATATCACATATATCAATGAGCGGAATCGTGTATTTAACAAGAAGGTACGTTCTTGTTCTCTTTTCCAGTCAACCGACCTGGTAACCTTGGTTTCAGATTGCAAGATATTATGATAAATACACCACCGAGATTCGGGCAAGCTTTGAGCGCGGAACCGCACTGTAGTTTTACGTCGCTTCTACGTATACCTTGGTATCGTGCCAGACTCTTATTCATAATATTTCGTACTCGAGAATACAGTAGACATTCCCACTGTGTCGCGGCAATTCAGACCAGACAGCGTCACAATCTCCATGATAAATGCCTCCTAATCGAATGGGATGAACCAACTGCAAGCGGCTGTAATCAATAAAGGCTCGATGGCGGATACGCAAGAAAGGTATCAGAATTGCAGAAGTGAAAGGTCAGCAGTTGAACCACCGGTCCATAAGACTGTTGAGCTTGAATGTGATATTGTATTCATCAAAAAAAAGAGAGAGAGAGATACCCCAAGAGGGACTGCATGCAAGGGACGATTTGACACACCTTTCGAATGAAAATTTGGACCTTGAATGGCCGGCCGTTGGATGGGCACCTTCGTGTGCTGGAGAGAACAAGTGGGAAAGTTTGTGGAAAAGTGGCCTGAGAACGCTGCGTTCTGCGAATTCAAACTCCGACTGTTTCCTTGTCTACTCCTACATCCCGGTTGGCAACTGATAGCTGTACAGATATTCAACGCACTGCCAATCGCTCCCGAGTCTGAGGGATCAGATACGCTTGCACGACCTAGATCCGAATCACTCGGGCCCTATGGCTGTGCAGGGTTATCATTCATTCCAACCCAACCTTCTGTTTCGGGTTTCTTCGCCCTCTGGCGAAAAGCTTCTAGTTCAGGACACTCGCAATTGATCGGCAATACTCCCGGAACGACTTCCATGTCTCAAGAAATCGGGGCTGTGGTGCATAGATCAGTTGAAACACGATACCAAACCAAGTCAAGAGTTGGCTCATACAAGGCGAATCAGCTTTTGACGACGGTATGCCCCCTGATCGTAAGCGCAACGTTAACGCGCTCAGGTCCGTGTATGCAAGGCGCCCGAGCCAAGCGGACCCGCAACGACCTTTCCGCTCCACGGTGACCATTTATTTCACCCGTCAGCCCACCGATCTGAATCAATTTGCCCCTCTTGCGAGGTATAGGTTCCCGACATTAAATAGGCAGTGTCTCCGGAACACTTCCGTCGCTCCAAATGAGCTGGGGCTGTGATGCGCCGACTTGATCACGTTGGAGGCACTACTAGGCCAGGAACTGGCTCGCACACATCAGGCGTTCATAGGACCGCCATGATGTTCCCCGTTGAGCACAGATAAGCAGAGAAGTCCTGGAACGGCACCGGAAGCCCGATAGTTTGATCCTCTATATGTCGTGTCTCCCCTGATAAGTAATCCTGGCACTGTGACCGAGGGAAAGACCCTTGTCATTCATCGCTGAAAATTCGCGAATCATTGCGCCTACATTGCCACGCTGCCACAATAATGTACAACCGGCTGCGGTCCTGGTTAGAAGGCAGCTGGCTATGGCTTCGTGCGAGCTGGAGCATGGCATGTTTAACGTCACCATCTGTGTGAGGCTCCTTGTTCCTCGAAGAATCACTTACCAGGCAGTGTACGGGTCAATTGTCTTGTTCGTGGCTGGGTGATTCTCGAACTTCATGTGGCTTTATGGTTCATATTTGTACATCCATTGTCACGTCGGTGCGTGGATATACATCATACGCAATGATTCGGAACATATGCGTGTACGAACCGCGCGCAGTCCGCGAACGACCATTCAATAGTCCTAATTGGCCGTCATAGCCTGGAGCTTCGCCTCCGCATCTTTCCATGCCTGCAGCGCTCCGCTCAGTGTTTCCATCCAATTCCATCGTCTGAAGATTTCCTCCTTGAGAGTCTCCATGCCCTCCTTTTCATACGCACTGATGCCATTCTCATCCAGATCGTCCTCCTTCCTTGTCCCATCATAGTACCCAGGGGCCAGGAATAGGTACATCCATCCAGTCGACAACGAAAGACTAGCAATGGATGAAGCGAATGGGAGACGGATTTCATTGTAGATGCGCAGAGCCTCTGGAATGCGATCGAGCGTGGTGAGTGGATGTGTGATGAGCCGACCCAGCACAAA
>JBBPJV010000316.1:0-27955 GCA_038088915.1 Sutorius aff. eximius
CGTCATACCTGGCCTACTCTCTTAGATCGTTGGTTAGCGCGTCATCGGGTGGCCCTCCAATGCTGTGCGCTTGGGGTTAGGGTTAGAGCTTAGCCTCGCCCTTAATGAGTTCCTCCTTGGGCTCATTACAGGTAACCTGCATCGGAAGCATAGCCTTTCACGAATGCAGCATTGTCATTCTTCCAATGATAGGGAAGGAACCTGGGGACCGAAGTGTTGAGGGGAACGAGGCATGATTTGCACTCATCAAGTCCATGGTACAGGAGGTCTTAATACCTTCTGTCTAGATCTAGATTGTCCTTAATAGGACACGGGGTTCTGAGGGTAGAGGGCTCGGACTAGGGGTTCCGCAGGTGGGAGTTCTGTACGGAGTCGCGAAGGATCAGGAAAGCAGAGTTCCTGTCGGAGTAAGCTCTAAATCAGGAGCTTCTGGATCAAGATATGGAGTTCCGTTGAGGAATTCCAGAGAGTCCCAACTAGGGAGAGTGTCGAGGAATCGGGTCAAAGCCTGTCCGGTGGTCCTTGGTTCTGTGGAAAGAAACTAAATGTTCTTTGTCCACTTCCAATAGGTCTTGATGATGGAACAAAGTCCATGTCCTGAAGGTCTAGAAAACGGAACAAAGTCCATCAGATATCCAGCAAAGCTGATCAAATGGGTCCTGAAGGTCTAGAAAACGGAACAAAGTCCATCAGATATCCAGCAAAGCTGGTCAAATGGGTCGGGAATCCACGAAAAGAGCGCAGAAACCCAAAATGTACCCCCTTTCTAAGGGGATGAACTTCGGACATCCAATAAGGCGTCGGTCTGGTCTGGTAGGCGTGAGGTTGAACCAATAGTAGAAACTACCAATTTGCTACTAATTCCTGCGCATGGCAAATCCAGGGGATTTCCGACAGTGAAAACACAATATTTCCAGTGTTGCCAGGATCCTGTGATGGTTGGTTCAGCTTGTACCTTTTAATCCGGGGTTGATCTAATCGTTGTGTGAAGGGCACATATTCCTAGCATGGCAAAGTCAGGGACTTTCCGATACCTATGGGTATTGCTAAGATCCAGTGGTCTGGACGACGAAATCAGAACCCATGGAAGTCTAGTGGGGTCTAGTGCAGCAGGGAAGGGAAGCGGAGGTGGTGACTGATCGTGGTTAAGCCTCGATGACGAGAAACCAAACTACAATACGGAGGTGAGGAACCTGTCGATTGTAAGCACCAAGGGTCAAAGAATGCTGCAAGGATACCAGTGTTGGAGTCAAGCTCCTCAGGTCCAAGGTGGTCAAAGACCGTATACTACCGCTTAGAACAGTGGGGTGAAGGCAATAAGCCGTAAAACTTCCAATTTAATGGTGAGGGGCAACTACCGAGTTAACGGTGAAAGTGGACTTCCAATTTAATGGTGAGGTTGACTACCGAGTTAATGGTGAAGGATGAGAGTTCCAGAGGCGTCAAGTGGCATGGAACGGTGGTCTTCCGATTTAATGGTGAAGTGAATTCTGTCTAGAGGCGTCAAGTAGCCTAGATCAGAAACAGTCTACTGAGTTAACAGTGAGGGTTGTGTCTTGGTCTTGAGGTCGAGTGCTGGTCTTGAGGTCGAGTACTAGGTAACTTTCATCCTAGAGTCATGGAACCTATCATGCAAAGCACGTTAGAGGGTTTTCCTATACATCCACTAATCACAGGTGTTGGTCAGGGCTAGTCCGGGTTTGCGTGAGTCGACAAGATAGTCGGCTAGAATGGGTGTAACTTTCCTATAATCGTCCTAGGAAATCGAGGTTCTTTTCATTGGATGTCGGTTGTCAAAGGTCAAGAGTTCCTTGGTTAAGACTGATCGTTGCGGGTGACTCTTGCCTAATAGTCAAAGTGTCGTAGGTAAGCCAACTAGGCTTCCTGAATGGCAGGTCCTCAAACAGGAGGACAGAAATACCACAAGACTACTGGCCATGGCAAGGGATCGGCCTCACCAGTGATCTCCAGACTAATCGAGGGTGACCAGGGTACAGTTTCAACTCCTAAACCCGATTGGAGAGCACCGCAGTTTAACGTTGTGAGGGGTGTGGATGATCAAGCAGTTTACCGTCCTACTGAGGACGAACGGGTAGTTTAATGTCGTACCTAGGATGTGTCCTGAGAGAGCATGGAACCTAGCCTTTTAACGCCTTGCTTGGGGCAGTCAGGTAGTTTTATGTCTTACCAAGGACGTAACCACAGAGCCAAGTAGGTCCGTGGGGGCCAGGTAGTTTAACGTCTTGCTGGGGACGTTACGAGGGATCGAAGAAGATGGGCAGCCGGCCCGTCAGTGTTGAAGAAGGGACGAGGTGATGGAACACCTGGGAGGACGAAGGTGTTGATGGGAGCGACGGATGGCCCCAGCGTAGGGAGAAGTACTGGGTGGTAGCACACTCGAGAAGGCAAAGGGAAGACAGGGTGATGAAACACCCGAGAGGAACGAAGGCGACAGCCCCAGAGGGGACAAAGATCTGCTAGATTCAAAGAAGGTGATTTGGGTAAATGACCTGTCGGTGTCGAAGTGTTGCAAAGAGTGACTTAGGGTGGAACAGCCCTTGAAGACGAAAGGAATTCCTGGGAAAGTAACCAGGATGTCGGGAGTGGGCTGAAGCCCCGAAGAGGTCCACCAGAAGAGACAAGGTGGCGTAGAGTAGGCTAAATAGCCTCGGGTACCAGCAGGCAGCTGGAGACAAATCGTCAATGGAGACTTACAACTACACCAAGGGTAGAAGTCGAGCGGGACGATTGCCGGACTTGATAAATGTTCAAGCCTAAACAGACACTTGTTGACGGGTATAGTGACCAACCTGAGAGGACGTATCGTCTCCTCGCGAAGTACGCTGTAGCCTATTGTTCTACAGAACTGCCCCTCGTGCACTATGGGGAGAACAACGTTATCCTTATTTGTACAGTGGACGACCGTATGAATAGCGTGGGGCGAGTGCTAGTCTCGACAAGTTTTACATGATTGTGCATGCCCTGTAAACAAAGAATAGTCGCAGATGATACTGAATCATACGACTCTGGTGCACATAGAGTGCCAAGTGAAAGGAATGACTGTTGACGAGGTGCTCAGCACCAGAGAGCTTCGGGCTATAGTAGGATTAGCTCCGAAGGATCAAAGGAATTCCATTTTTACAGTATGGAGAAACGCGTGCCTGGAAGGAGAGGGTCTGGATGTGAAGATCTGAGTGATCTGAGTTGATCTAAGATAGCCTCGGAGTGCGGAATGCTTCGGGAGACCGTGGGAGAGTGCCGGAAGCGAGATCTGTTGAGATCCGTCCGATCAGGAGGAAAGGAACGCCAATGGAAGGCATATTCGGCTACAATCACAATGCGATCTGAAAGAAAAATCCCGGAAAGGGCAAAGGGGAATAGCCAGCATCAAGCATGGCTCCTGGAAGGTCGAAAGGACTGTGTGGGAGACGTCGGGTGGTCAGGGAAGGGAGTGGGGTACGACAGCTAAAGAGTGTCGTCAATACTACGCTAGTTCCTTTGTTATGACCAAGCCCCTGAGGGTTTGGGCGGAAGGTTCTGAGCTGTTGCTCAACCCAGTGGCAAGGAGCACAGTACTCCTAGTGGTCAGAGATCCAGGAAAGGACTACCTGGAGAAGGAATGGTGAGAGTCTGATAGACGGACAGGCTGGAAGGTGTAGGAATCCGAGAGGGTTCAAGGAAAGGTCGGAAGGCCAAGAAGGAAGGCCTGAGGATGAGGGGACTGCAGGGGAATACTGCAGGGGGTGAGGACGAAGGCCAACATCAAGTTGGGACGAAGAGGACATCGGGGAATCGATGTATGACGAGGACTGTCAGTCTCAGACTGATGAACAGAGGGCTTAATGAGAGTAAAGGGCTCCTGGAAGAAAGCCCAATGTAACGAGCCCAAGGAGGAACTCATTAAGGGCAAGGCTAAACTCTAACCCTAACCCCAAGCGCACGGCATTGGAGGGCCACCCGATGACGCGCTAACCATGATCTAAGAGGAAGGCCAGGTATGACGTCTGGCAATGGTGTACGATGAAGGATAAGGAATGGATCAGTCTAGTATGAGCCTCATCGCTGGAGGGGAAGCATAGAGCAGCTGAGGCCACTCCCCCTTAAGCCCAGGTAATGCACAGGTTGACAAGACTGGGGGGAAACCCAGTCCGTCTCACCATGCTCTTATATAGCAGAGAGGCCAGTGCACAGACCATGCTGTGCTGTACCCCTTATAGTAATAGTACATGAGAGAGCGTGGTGACGTAGAGGGCTAGACTATGACGTAATGGTCTAGACCCTATGACATCATAAGTATGGTAAGAGTCCGTAAGTACGTATGGTCACATGACTAGGTCACGTGCCAGGGATGGGAATGGGAATCACGTGACAGGATCGGATGCAGACCGATCACATGAGCTATAGTACAGGAAATACGACTAAGTCCAAAGTATGATGTAGTGTCCAAAGTGTAGCGAAAGTGTAGACTAGCTAGGCTAACCCTAGACTAGGATAAAGTTAGGTTAAAAGGGAATGGTATCGTAACAGCTATCATATGGAAGCATGGTGATCTTCAACCTGCTGATCTCAGCAGGGACCCTAGGGACTTAATCCATACGTCCCCACCATACTCACCCACTGAGGAGCTCATCTGTGACACCATTGCCCTGACCCTTGACTCACCTTCCTCGACCCCTCAACCTCTCAACCTCTCAATCCTGTGGCCTGAGACTGGTCCCCCCAGCTCAACACCTCCACATCTCAAGTCCATCTCTGAAGAGAACGACTCGACCCTGGGTTGCCCCATCAAGGCAACCACCACATGAGTTCTTCAGGCTCCTGCTGCACACAGGTTGTGCCAGGACATCCCTCCTCCCTGGATGTCCACGGATGCAGCAGTCTACATCCTGGCTGGCAGCTTTCATTGCATACCCAGCTCCCCTGGTTGAGGTATACTACACCATATCTCCGTTTCTTACCACCCAAGGAAACATAACCTCACCTCATATGCCCAGTCCACCTAGGATTGGTTTGACCCTGGTATAGGTCAATTCCGAGCTGGATCTTCCTCCCCAGCCTTAGACTCGCCAACTTTACCCATAGGATAGACTTCTGTCCTCCTTGAGATTTTGTTTCCCATCTCCCTGACACTCTGGTGGTTAGGAAAGCCCTCAATCATTCGGGAAACCCTATATCATCCTTACCCTGCTGCACACAGTCTGTGCCAAGGTGTCCTATCCTTTATATGCCTGAGCAAAGTGGCCTCTGCCCATGATAGCAGCTTCGTGCATAACCATCCATCCCAGCTGCTAATCCCTCCTGGTTAGCCATCCTGTCATCACCCCTATGGATGTATTCTTCCTTCCGATCCTTCCTTATGGTTGGACTTGACCTGATTGGTCAACTCTGGATCCACACTCATCTGGATCCACTATATTCCCTGGCATCACCTCATGACTGGACACTTTCTTCTGAAGATCCCAAAAGATCCTAGGAACTGCTGCACATGGATTGTGCCAGAGTATCTGTTTACTCCCCACAGGTATTCACGAGTACAGTGGCCTGTACTCCAGTCCATAGCCCTTGCATACTGGACTGTCTTGGTCGCAAATCCTCTCTATTTGCTACTCATGCTACCCCTGGGCATCCTCTTCATCCTCCCTTCTCTCCAACCGAGAAGTACTTGGCCTATAGCATAGCCAATCCCAAGTTCATCGTCCCTGAACTCTCCATCATCCCCACCATAGACTTCCTATCAGCGGAATAAAACTCTGACTGGAGATGCAATTAGATGCAACTTTCCTCTCTCTATCTCTTCTTTTAGTTTATACTTCCACCAATTCATCGTCATACCACCCACAATATGCACCACCACCTGGACCCAGACATTGATCCACCACTGAGCATCTCCATCATTATTTTGCTCATGTGCCCATCACTCATCCACCAATTGATGCCTTCGACTTCACTACTCAGACCCTGCTGATCCCATCATCTCTCTCAGCATTCCCTCATAGGCCATCATCTGTCCCCACCATCCTCTGGCCAGGCATTAGTTTGCCCTTGGTCTTCACATGGTAGCTCAGAATGTAGAAAGGGGGTAATGTTATGATTTGTTTCCTTTTTACTTCTTTCATCTCACAGTCTAGCTTGCATTCCTAATGCTTGCTATACTGCAGATCTCTTTGATTTCCCTTTTGTCTCACAGTCCAGCTTACAGTCCTGATGCTCGCTGCACTGCAGACCCTGTAGCTATTCCTACACTTCAGTGTCCAAACCCCATGGACTACATTTCATCCATCACGTGATTCTTTTACTCATGTGATTATTATCCTTTTCATTGCCATTCCCATGCCACCAAGCGCAGATCATGGACTACCGTCTCCGATGACTCACCTCACAGTTCGTCATCTTAGATTGCCTTTCTCCTTGTGTTCCACACAAGTCCCCTTTATGGAATCCTGGTGTTCCCTTTCCCTTTACCACTGGATATCCTAATATGGCCTATTCCCTTCTTTCCATCTACCCTGGACCCATGGCTCTCCATTGTATTCCTACTATAGATCTCTCACCCTCGGACCCATGGTTGTCCATTGTATTTCTAGCATAGATCTCTCTGTCTCTCCTCTCAGCTCTCTGTCGAGATATACCTTAGTATTGAAACAGAATCTACACTAATACTATGAATGGTGTCACATGACCTGGTGGTGACAAAATAAAGAGAAAGAAAAGTGTAGACTATGGGTGTACAAGTAGTGTAGTTAGGTTAAGGGAAAATGAGTTTGTAACAAGTATCCCTTTTATTCTTTCCTTTCTATTACGGATACTACTTTCCTGTGCTTGCCTTACTATATAAGACTTGCATCTTCCTCATAGTATTCCTTATGCTAGTTCCTACCTGGTACTTAGGACATAGTACTCCCATACTTGCCTAATCCTGTCTCCGTTTATTCCTCATGTTCCTACCTCTGATATTCCAATACTAGCTTTTCTCTCATCCCTGCACTGTGTGCATCTTTGTTGACCCTCAGTCTGGCACTGTGACCTTCACCATCCTTCAGGCATCCTTTCCCTGTCTTTCTTTGATCCTTGGACTCCTTCATAGAGTTCCATACTATCATTAAGTCCTCTTCTTGTCAGCCTGTGGCTGATTGTCATCGTCACGCTTCATTCCCTTGAAGCCTCTCTCGTCCCAACTCAATGTTGGCCTCTGTTCTCATCCCCTGCAGTATTTCTCCTGCAGTTTCCTCGCCCTCTGGCCTTCCTCATCAGTCTCCCACTCCTCTCTTGAACCCTCTTGGGTTCCTATGCCTTCCAGCCTGTCTGTCTATCAGGCTCCCCTCATTTCTCCTCCTGGTAGTCCTTTCCAGGATCCCCGACCTCTAGGAGTACTGTGCTCCTTACCACTGGGTGGAGCAACAGCTCCATACCTTCCACCCAATCCCTCAGGGGCTTGGTCATAACAGAGATAATCCACTTTATCCTTGTGGAAAAAGCACTTTAATGGTTTTAAATATAGGTCATTGTCACGTAATCTTTTGAGTACTTCACAAATGACTTTGACATGCTCTTCTTTAGTCTTTTTAGATGTAAAGATCATAATATCATTGATATAAATTACAATCACAGCATACATATTGGAAAAGATGTCATTGACCATATTTTGGAACATGCCTGGTGAATTGCACATGCCAAAATACATTACTAGAGGTTCATAGGCACTGATCAGGGTGGTGAAGGCACCTTTCCATTCATCACTGTTATGCCTAGTCCGGTCGCAGAGTAGGACATGACTGTTTATACATGCAGTGGGGTTCAAGGGAATCCGCTGGACTATGCACAGACAGAGGATCAATGGGTCTAGGGAATCTGCTGGACTATGCACAGACGGAAGATCAAGGGGTTCAAGGGAATCCGCTGGACTATGCACAGATGGAGACTAAGGGGTTTACTTGCATAGTATTCTGGTTACACTAAGACTAGAGTACAGGGATACTAAGTAAGGGTTTATATACAACTATCACCCCTGCTCTGGGAAGTTGGAAGAATTCTATGGAAGGTGAGCCAGAGCAGTGGTAACACTACCCGATCAGTGGAAACCCTAGAAAGGGGATAGATGTGGAATGGGGCAAACCTGGATGGAGACTGATCAGGTCTAGGCGAGACAAAGGAAGGCGGAATAAGTGTAAGTAATGGAGCTCTGTCGACCAAAGGATGGACAGGGAATCGAGAATAGATGACAGTGGCCTCATGCCTGGGTGGGTCAGTGGAGGCACTAAGGATGGACAGGGGGAGCCGCTATCGGATGGTCCAGAGATAGGGGCAAGGAAGTAGGTAGTCCGGGCGTGCGGCATACGTGGCTTAGTACAAGGATAAAGAGGAGAAAAAGGTTACCAGGGTGTCCCACAAGCTGTTGTAACAATCACCTTCTTTGATACAAATGTTATTGTAGCCCCATTGTAAATCCAGGGTCGTGAACATGTCTGCACCCTTGAGGCAATCAATGAGTGTGGGTATTAACGGAAGTGGGTAATTGTTTTTCTTAGTATGTTCATTGAGATATCTGTAATCCATGACCATATGTTTTTTGCCATCTTTTTAGGGATAAAAAATATGGGAGAGGTTTGATCCGATTTGTTATGATATCATTCCCTTTAACCTACATTTTATCCTAGTCTAGGGTTAGCCTAGCTAGTACCCTACATTTGCTACACTTTGGACTACACTCATACATTGGACTTAATCGTATTTTCTATACCATAGCATGTGACCCTATCATGTGATTGCCATTCCTGTCCCTGACATGTGACCTAGTCATGTGATCACACATACCATTAGTAGCTTACGGACTATTACATATCTATGATGTCATAGGGTCTAGACCATTATGTCATAGTCTAGCCCTCTAAGTTACCACACTCTTTACCATGTATTACTATAAGGGATACAGCACAGCATGGTCTGTGCGCTGGCCTCTCTGATATATAAAGGGCATGGTGAGACAGACTGGATTCCCTCCAGTCTTGTCAACCTGTGCATTACCTGGGTCTAAGGGGGAGCGACCTCAGCTGCTCTATGCTTCTCCTCCAGTGCTGAGGCTCATACTTGACTAACTATTCCTTCTTCATCATTGTACACCATTGCTGGATGTCATACCTGGTTCTCTCTCTATTAGATCATTGTTAGCACATCATCGGGTGGCCCTCCAATGCTGTGTGCTTGGGGTTAGGGTTAGAGCTTAGCCTCGCCCTTAATGAGTTCCTCCTTGGGCTCGTTACATGATTTGGATGGTCAGATATATCCTTTTGCCAGCTCTTTTTCTATAAATATATGGACCTCTTCTAACTCTGTGTTAGATAGAGGAATGATGTGACCCTCCTTTTTGATGAAGTTGGATTCTAATTCTATTGCATGATCTCATGGTTTTCTTGTGGGCATCCAATGGGATTCTTGCTTGGAGAATATGTCAAGGAAATCCCAGTATTCCTCAGGAACTTCTGTTTTTAGTTTATCAACTTCTTCAGTTGGTATTGAGTGCACTTCTAGGGTGGGGGCTGTGTGGCAGTGATTGGTACAATGAGGAAATGAAATAACTTTGTCAATCCAGTCAATGATCAGGTTGTGGCATGCCAGCCAATCATAGCTGATGATCAGATCTTGGTTGCCCAGGAATGATATGAAGGCATCTATTGCTTCCATATGTGGGTTTCCATTTTCATCACAAACGACTATTGTGAGTGACACTTTTTCTGTGATTCTACCAATGGCTTGGTCTGATCCATTGGAATTGAGAATGCAGAATTCCCATCCTGGCAGGATTCGTTCGAGCTTGTATTCATCAACATAAGTTGAATCGATGAATGTGTGAGTTGCCCCTGAATCTAGTAGGGCCAGGGTATTGCCTGTTTTGATCCAGTGCCATTTTCCATCTTGGACAGTGAAACTGTAGATTGTTGTGTTGAGGGAGAACTCGACAGGTCCTTGTGACCAGGCATAGCCAGTCAGTGTGAGGGTTTCATAAATATCATAGATATGAAGAATATCAGTATTGTCACTACATAATTTTTTTGTTTTTTGGGTGAAAGAATTAAGCATAGCTTTATTGATGGCTGCCGCACCCTTTCAGGATACTCCCTCATCGATACAGGAAGTATTCGAATTAAATAATACAAGGGAAGTCATACTACTAATGTTTGACTCACACAATTCATTGTTCTTAGAGTCATGGATAGGTAAACAAGAAAAATGGTTATGGAAGGAAGTGTCTAATGGTACTACATATTCTGATCTAGATTTACCTTGCATGGATCTAGATCTTGCTAATTTAAAAAGACCTTTGATTCAGACTCTTTCTTGGCTTCTTGGGCTATTTTTGCTTGCCAGTATGCTTCTGCATCTTTATTGTCCCATGAAGCATTGTGGAAACCTGAGTGGCCTTGACCAGGCCATGCAGTTTGGGTCAAGACAACAAGAGCATTCAATGTCAGGGGAGTGGGGAGAGGTCGTGATGAATAATGGGGACAAGAGGATCCAGGCTTGTCAAATTGGGAGTATTGAGGATCATAATACATCTCTTGATTGTGAGCTTGATGAGGAGGGGGGTGTGGGCATTGTAACAAGCCCAAGGAGGAACTCATTAAGGGCAAGGCGAACCTCTAACCCTAATCCCAAGTGCATGGCATTGAAGGGCCACCCGATGACACGCTAATGATGACCATGAAGAGAAGAGGACTGGCTATGATGTCCAGCAATGGTGTAAATGATGAGGAAACAAATGGTTAGTATGTATGAGCCATCACACTGGAAGGGAAGCATATAGCAGCAATGGCCACTCCCCCTTAGACCCAGGCTATGCACAGGTTGACAAGACTGGAGGAAGTCCAATCTGTCTCACCATGCCCTTTATATATCAGAGAGGCCAGTGCACAGACCATGCTGTGCTGTACCCCTTATAGTAATACATGGTAAAGAGCATGGTAACGTAGAGGGCTAGACTATGACATAATGGTCTAGATCCTATGACATCATAGATATGTAATAGTCCATAAGCTACTGTATGTTACATATGGTCACATGACTAGGTCACATGCCAGGGATGGAAATGGCAGTCACGTGATAGGGTCACATGCTATGATATAGGAAATAGTGAAGTTCAAAGTGTAGTGAATGTAAGTACTAGCTAGGCTAACCCTAGACTAGGATAAATGTAGGTTAACGGGGATGGTCTCACAACAAGCATTGGGGTTCTTTGCACTCACATGCAATGTGGCCAGTTTTCTGGCAATTGTAGCATGTGATATTGGCCCATGCTGGCCTTGCCTGCTGTGCCCCGATTTCCATAGGGGCACCCCATCCTGGTTGTGTTCCTGTTGGTGTGAACCAAGGGGGACCTCCTCGTTGGAATGGTACAAAGCGCTGTCCTCATTCATACCAGATGCACTCAAAGTGCTCTCCCATCTCTGAATATTTGTTTAGGGTCTGGTTAAAGGTCAGATCCCCATCATTCTGTAATATGACCATGTATATTTTGAAGTCTATGGCCTTGTGGAGTATTCGCACAGCCATTTCATCATCAATCTCAATCTCCTCTTTCAGAAACTGGAATTCATTGAGGAACTCCATGGTTCTGCAATTTCCTTGTTGGAGATTTTCAAGCTTAGTGTAAGCTTGTTCTTTGCAATTGGATATCTTAAAATACTTTTCAATATCCTTTTTGAGATTGTCCCATTTGGGCCATTTGTCTTTGGTAAGCCCTTTTGAGATATGTAGGTGGGCAAAGGCGCTTGCATCACCAGACATACGCATGAGAACAGCAGTGGCCTTCTCCTTGTCTTCTCTTATTGGATGCCATTTTTGTGTTGACACCCAAAGTTCCATAAACAGCCACCATTTCTTGAATGTGGCTCTCTTACCATCCCAGATTCTAGGGTCTGAGAATTTCTTGTCAAAACCCTTTGCAGCATCTTCTGCCTTGATAGTATTAGAGATCTTGTCGATCTTGTTTTTGATATCATCCCAAGACATATTGCTCATTGTCTGTAATAGTAAATGGTGCAGGGGTGGTTATAGGGTTTTCAGAGTTTGTAGGTAGGGCGGAGTGATTGTGTGGTACAGTTGGCAAGAACTGTCTGGTCTTGTGGGTTTATCAGCTTGTCCCATCAGATATCTGTGAGCCAGTTGTGAGCGAATAGAATGGTGGGGTCTCCGTTCGGATATAAGGAAGCAAGGGAGGTAAGGAAGTCTTTGAGCTCCTGAGTCTTGAATGGGTCGGAGCAGTGGGGGGGCATATGACTGTAAAGAAAAACTAAGGTCTTCGGGGGCAGCTGTGGAAAAACCCTTGATGCAATGAGGCAGGGAACCTTTGAGTAGTGAAATGGGACTAAAACCTAAACTAAAGTGATGATGAGGTGGAATGGCTAGGACAGGCTATGATGCCCTGCAACGTTTTATGATGAAAGGAATAGAAAGGAAACATGTGATACAATGACCATGAGCAAGGGTAAGGAGAAACTAGGTATTTCACTTAAGCCTAGGAGTAATCCCAGATAATGTCCAAGTGAACTAGACTGGGGAGCAGTTGTAGTATCACCTAGGTATATATACCAATGCCAAGACTACTTACTAATACATGACTAATATATAGTGGGAATGGTACGATAGATAAGAGAAAGGTACACCAATAGCAAAAGGGGCTCTTATCTATGATGTCATGGGTCTAGACCAGTCATGTGATCTGACATCATAGAGTCCAGGCCTTAGTCATGTGATCATAAGAAAAGAAAGACAGGGGGAAAGTCACATGACTTAGTGTGACAAAATAAAGAGAAAGATGTGTAGGCTACGTGTAACAAGCCCAAGGAGGAACTCATTAAGGGCGAGGTGAACCTCTAACCCTAACCCCAAGCGCATGGCATTGGAGAGCCACCTGATGATGTGCTAACCATGATCTAGAAGAGAGTAGGCTGGGTATGACGTCCAGCAATGGTGTATGAAGTGAGAGGAACGAATGGATCAGTCTGTATGAGCATCTCTCATTGGAAGGGAAGCCTATAGCAGCGAAGGCCACTCCCCCTTAGACCCAGGTGATGCACAGGTTGACAAGACTGGGGGGAAACCCAGTCCACCTCACCATGCTCTTATATAGCAGAAAGGCCAGCGCACAGACCATGCTGTGCTGTACCCCTTATAGTAATAGTACATGAGAGAGCGTGGTGACGTAGAGGGCTAGACTATGACATAATGGTCTAGACCCTATGACATCATAAGTAAGGTAATAGTCCATAAGTACGTATGGTCACATGACTAGGTCACGTGCCAGGGATGGGAATGGGAATCACGTGACAGGATCGGGTGCAGACCAATCACGTGAGCTATAGTACAGGAAATACGACTAAGTCCAATGTACGATGTAAGGTCCAGAATGTAGCAAAAGTGTAGTACTAGCTAGGCTAACCCTAGACTAGGATAAAGTTAGTTTAATCGGGGATGGTCTCACAACACTCCACATCTACATCGCTAAGAAACAAAACGAGTGGGCCAAATGGCTCAAGTTGGCTCAATTCCAACACAACAATTCCCTCATGGCCACCACTGGCACCATTCCCTTTGCTGTCACTAGGAATTACACCCCTCATATGGGTTTTGAAAACCCTGTTTCTTCTCATCAGTTCGGTTCAGACCTTGTCCATTCCCACAAGGAAATTCAAGCAGTGCTTGAAGCCACTCGAACATGTATGAAACGTTCAGCTGAATCCTCACGATCCGAACACCCCGATTACCAAGTTGATCAGCAGGTCTGGCTATCCACAAAGAACCTCACGCTCCCATTCCCATCCCCCAAGCTATCACCAAAGTGGCTTGGACCCTACCCTATTACCCGAGTATTCTCCAACACAGTAGAACTGTGATTGCCACAATCAATGAAGATACACCCGGTAGTAAACATTTCCTGGGTTAAACCCTACAACTCTCCTCTTGATGGTCAATCTGTGATACAACCTGATCCCATTATTGTTATGACTGTTCCAGGTAGGACCAGGTGTAGCTCTTGATGATCACCAACAACCACTAGGGTTCAGGGTTGAGGGCAAAGTAGACGAGAGTGACAAGGATGAGTGTGGAGGAGTTGCTCAAGGTGTAGCAACAAGACACAAGTAACGAAGTAATGACCACTCAACAGTGGGCCAAAGACTGTCTAGGACGATGAACGAAGAGGTGTCGAAGACATCGATGAAGAGTGGACTTAAGTCCTAACTGAAAGGGATGCAATGCCCGAAGAACTACCCCCTTTGTAGAAGGAAGGTGGAGATCGAGGAAGGCTAGTCTCAGAGAGTCACACTAGGCGAAGCCTAAGTGAAGACAAGTTGTGATTGTAGGTGATAGTGGTACAAGAGAGAACTAGCGTGAGGAAATACGAACAGTGGCTATGGGTTTATATAGTAATAGATCACAGGAAAGTGTTACCCAATAGGGTAAGATTATGTAACCAAGAAGAGAGAGAAGTAACCGAGAACTAAGTACCTGGGATAGGCCCACCGGCAAGTGTAGGAAATAGACAACTGGGTAGGAGTGTGGTGGGCCATGTGGGCGAGAGGTTTACTAATGGTACAAAGAAGAGGAAAAGAGGAAAATAAGAAATCATAACAATTATTGTCACCGAGGATCGCCTAGTCGAGTATGAGGTTGACTTCATCATCGATTCCCATTTGAAACATGGCAAATTGGAATATCTCGTCCACTGGAAAGGTTGGGATGACACAGATCATACCTGGGAGCCTGAGGCCAACTTGGAAAATGCACAGGATGCAATTTGGGACTTCCATTCCAGCCACACGTCTGCCCCCCATCATGTTCGTGATGTTTCCTTGAAGGAATTTCATTCTCTTTTCTTGCCATATGAGAACTTTACTGATTCTGCTCCTTCTTGTTTTTCTCGCCTGGAAGTCGAGACGTAAAGAGGGGATAGTGTTACGATATGTATTTAATTTTTCTAACTCTCAACATGTACACTCATAGTCTACCCTTTTTTCTATTTATCTTGTCACACTAGGTCACATGACTTCTCCCCTATCCTTTCTTTCTCATGATCATGTGACTAGGGCCTGGACTCCATGATGTCAGATCATGTGACTGGTCTAGACCCATGACATCATAGATAAGAGCCCCTTTTGCCATTGGTGTACCTTTCTCTTATCTATCGTACCATTCCCACTGTATATTAGTCATGTATTACTAAGTAGCCTTGGCACTTGTATATATACCTGGGTAATACTACGACTGTTCCCCAGTCTAGTTCACTTGGGCATTATCTGGGATCACTCCTAGGCTTAAGTGGAATTACCTAGCACTCTTCTTACCCTCGCCCGTGGTCATCGTATCACGTGTTTCCCTTTTCTTCCTTTTATTCCTCTTCATCGTAAAACGTTGCACGGCATCAGAACGTGTCCTCTTTGGTTCCACCTCGCATACTTAGGTTTAGGGATTAGGTCCCATTTCACCTAGCTGGTGACAATGATAACAAGCCTCTGAATATCGAGAATGAGAGTGCAAAAGAGGAGTACAACCAGCATTACCAGTCCAGTAAGCTTCCACCCAATCCATGAGAGCAGCTTCTTTGGAGTTGAGTGGAGAGGATGACACTGATGGCATGGGTGGTAGTATGGGTAGGGGGTCCAGAGAACCGATGCACTGTTCCAGTGAACCTTCTCTGGCTAATTCCCATACGTAGCAGTTGATGTCGTGTAGGAGCTCCCCGAATTGGAGCTGAAATCCCAACTGAGCCAGGGCAGAGCGGAGGTTGGAGTATACGGAATTGGTGATATTACAGAACAGCTCTCTGTGGGCTTCGTCAGACTCCACTCAGGAGAGGATCCCCAAGCGTTCAGTCTGGAGCATGGCTCGGTACAATGTGTATAGGGGGGAGTCCATGTCCAGGTGGGATTCAATGGAAACAGTGAGGTGGAATGAGGACAGGAAGTGGTACATGGAAAGTTCATACTCCTGGTCTGGTACTCCTGGATGGGATGGATGGGCGCCATTGGGAATATCAATGGATTCAACTCTGAGTCTGATATGGTCTGAGGGTGTGGATAGGATTGACGTTGGTATGGGGTGTTTCTCTTGCGATGCTGGGGGCATCGAGACACGAAAGGACTGTGGGGTGGACTCATTCCCCCACCTGGATACTGATATGGATGATTCAGTGTCTAGTAAGGAACTAAGGATAGATGGGTCTTCTCTAGCTAAGGCTTCAAGGGCATGGGCAGTGGTGGTTTCAGAAATGTTGGCATGAGAGGGGTAGGTGATGGCCATGTTAGACAGTTGAAGTTGGCGGTTAAGAAGTCTTAGTGTAGTGATGGGGTTTTGAGACATGGGGGAAGGTGTGAGGGTGGAGGTTCTTATATTCCTCCAGAGCAGTCTTTGAATGTTTTAGGTTCTGTTCTGGGATCCATGAGTCATCTTCCGGCAGGTATCCTTTCCATCAGATCAGGAATTGCTGGGACGACGGGGTTCCACAATGTCGCAGGATCTTTTCAATTTCAAATTCTTCTTCTCCATCAATGAGTTCAGCAGGTTTCTGTGTCAGATTGGGCCCATGGACTTCTGTCTCCCTATAAGGGGATAGGAGAGAAGCATGGAACATGGGATGAATCTTCCAAGTACTGGGAAGATGGTGTTTGTATGTAATCGGAGACAGTACCTGGGTAATGGTAAAGGGACCTTCCCTCTTAGGGGCAAGTTTTGGGAAGGCAATGGATCATTTTAGGTTTTGGGCTTCTAGCCAAACTTTATCTCCCTTCTGGAAGGGATGGAACTTGGAGCAGTTGCGATTGGCCATTACCTGTTGGGCCAACTCATGGGCAGCTAGGGCTTCATCTTGCGCTGCTAGCAGGGCCTTGATACGGGTGTCCGCAGCCAGGACCAGGGACAAGGTTTTGAGTATAGATGGTAGTGGAATGGGCTCATATCCCATCATAAGGAAAAACAGAGATCTTCCAGTGACAGAGTGGGGTCTGTGGTTATGGGCAAATTCGGCGTAAGTAATAGATTCCGCCCAAGTGGAAGGGGAACTGCCGCAGTATATGCATAAATACATTTCAATCTCCTGGTTGACTCTTTCTGTCTCTCTGTTGGTTTATGGATGGTAGGCAGTCAAGAGCACTAAGTCACAACCAAGGATATTTCCCAGGGCTTTGGCAAAGGCCGAGGCGAATCGAGGGCCCCAGTCCAAAATAATCTTGGAATAAAGGCCAAAACATCAGTAAACTTTGTGGAAAAAGAGGTCTGCTATTCCTTCTGCAGACACAGTAGAGGTAGTAGGACATAAAATCACCCCCTTTGTAAGCCCATGGTCGACCATGACCAACAAGGCATCAAAACCCGATGAAGGGGGTAGCCCTGTAATCAAGTCGCAAGATAGTTGCTGAAAAGGTCGGATGGCAGAGGAGCGAATAGGGGATAGTGGCAGGCACATGGGGTGAGTGTTAACTTTAGTGGCCTGGCATGCAGAGCATCCAGAGACAAAATTGCGGATATACGAAGCGAGGCCAGGCCACCAGCATTCAGATGCCACCAACTGGCAAGTTTTCAGGAAGCCGGGGTGACTGGCTGATGGGTGGTCATGGCATTGAGTGAGGATCGCATGCCAGTGTTCAGGTGGAACATAAACCTGCCCTTGATATGTAAGTACGCTGTCCATCATCTGGAAATCGGCCAAACGGCCTCTAAGAGATGCCGGGAGGTCCTTGATTCATTGGAGATGTTGGAGGACTATGGAGTCCATTAAGGAGGAGTGTTGTATCTTGTCGACAAGGGTGGTGTCGATGAGGTTAACAAAGAGAGATGGGGGTAGTAAGGTGACCCCATCATTATCTATTCCCATGGGGAATAGGTCCAGACAGCGTGACAGGGCGTCAGGTCCGACAAGGAGTTTCCCTTTGACATGAATGAGTTTCAGGTTGAAGTTGGTGATGTTCAATAGCCAGCGTGCTTGTCGGTGGTTCAAGTGTTGGGGTTGTTTAAAGTATAGTAGATTCTTATGGTCTGTAAAGACCTGAACTGGGAATGGTCCGCCATGGAGGTAGTGTCGCCATTCCTTCAAGGCTCAGATGATACCGAGAAGCTCCCGGTCATATATATCATAGTTCCATTCCACATCGGAAAATGATTTTGCATAATAAGATATGGGATGCCAGTCCCCGTTAGCATCAGTTTGAAGCAGGATTGCTCCCGAGGCAAATGCCAAGGCGTCAGAGGCAATAGCGAAAGGGCGAGAGGTGTCAGGGAGGACAAGGACTGGTTCCACCTGGAACTCTTGCTTGAGTTGCAGAAATGCTTGCTGGCAAAGGTCAGTCCATTCCCATTGAGCGTCCTTCTTGGTAAGGGCAAGAAAGGGTTGGACTAGGTTGGAATAGTCTGGGATAAATCGCCAATAGTAATTAGTGAATCCCAGAAAGGAGCAAAGTTGCATGAGAGTTTGGGGTGCTGGCCACTCCTTAATTCCATTGAGCTTTATGGGGTCCATGGCCAGTTGTCTGTTCCAGATTACCAATCCAAGATAGTCAATCTCGTCAGCTGCAAATGTACACTTTTCTAGCTTGAGGTGCAAGTCTAATTCCTGCATTCATTGCAGAACATGGCAGGTACATTCTTCATGCACTTTGTTGTCAGCTGAGAATATCAGCAAATCGTCCATGTAAATGATAAGCCATCCCTCCGTGATCAGGTCCCTAAAAGAATCGTTCATGAAGCGCTGAAAGGTGGCCGGAGAATTAGTGAGTCTGAAGAACATGACCGTGGGTTCAAAAAGTCCCTGATGAGTATTAAAGGCCGCCTTCCACTGGTGGCCATCCTTGATACGTATGTTGTTATACCCCCACCATACATCAAATTTGGTGTACACATTGGATCCCTTTAATTTGTTGATGAGGGAGGAGATGAGTGGTAAGGGATACCCATTGCAGATTGTGTGTTGATTGACATAACGATAATCTTGGCATGGTCTCAGCTTGCCGTCCTTCTTCTGGACAAAAAAGAATGGAGAGGCTTGTTCCAACTGCAAGGGTCGGATTTTTCCTGCCTTCAAATTTTCTTCAAGGAACTCATCTAAGGCTTTTTCTTGGGTGGTGTCGAGTTTGTAGGGGGTAGAGATCTTAGCCTTGAAGTTGGGTTTCAAGTTGATTTCATGGTCATAGGGTCGGGATGGTGGTATGTGGTCACAGGACTCTTTTGTGAAGACATCCTTGAACATGGAGAAAGCCTCTGGCAGCATGGTGGTGGCTTTAGTCTTGTTCACATTGGCAGCAAGTTGGGTAGAAGTAGTAGTGGCTGCAACTGAGGTGGCGGGTAGATATCTTCCATCCTTAGAGGGTATTCATCCTCTATGGATTGCATGCTGTCTTGTATTGATTTGCCACATTCTAGGCATCCATTCGTTGATGTAGTTGAACAGATGTTGGTCTGTCTCCATGGAATGGATCACGTGCTTGATGGGTTTAGATGGTGCTGCCTTTCTAAAATGGAAATTGTGTCATCCCAAGTCGATTTTGTAAAGTTGATGAAGATCCCTTGATTCATCTTTGGATTCATCAACCTCCAATGTTCTTTTTTCCCAGTTGATACAAGGGTTGGCCTGTCTCAGCCAGGGAATATCTAGAATGACATTGTGGGAGCTGCAGCTCATGACATGGAAGTGTTGCTGCATGGCGACTCCGTCAATGTTGATAAAGAGTCAGGCCGAGTACAAAATTTGTTTTGACCAGTTCATGAATCCATTCACATTCTGTATGACCACTGGTTGTTTGAGTCGGGTTACTGGTATTCTGTGTTTTCGTGTGAACATCATATCGATGCAATTGACATCCGCTCCAAAGTCTATAAGGGCGAAAGTGTTGATGGCTTTGAGAGTGTGTGAGGGTTGAACAAGTTGTAGGGGAATTCGGATAGATTTGGTGTTACAGGATACAACTTGTGCACATGTATAGGAGGGGACTCACATTGATAGAGGCCTCCTTTCTGAAAACCCGAGTCAAACTGCACTTGACCAACCATCTCACTTTCGTCGTCATCCTCAATTTCTATCAAGTTTGGCACTTTTTCTTCCATCTCCACCTTTTGTACTTTGGGTTTGGCCACAGAGATTGGTGGTTGTTGGAGTTTGGGTTTCAGAGGAAAAACCACCCTGCAGTTAGCTAAGGTATGCCCTGGTTTCCTGCAGCAGAAGCATAAATTCTCTTTGAAGCACCTTGCTTGTTCTTTGGATGTAAGTCTTCCGACTTTGATCACATCCACCTCCATCACATTAGGGTCTTTGGGGTGGTTCACATGGGGTGTGCGAGGTGAGTATGGGAGATGGACCATTTGGCATTTTTTGATGGCTTGGGCTTGATCCCAACACTTCTGGATGGAAAGAGCCTTCTTCTGCCAATCAAGGACTGTGGTTGGAACAGTCTCCAGTCCCATTACTTCCTCCATGAGTATGGACGGGATACCCATCTGATAATACAAGATGAGTATGGATTCCTGAGTTACTCCAGCAATGGCTGCTTTGGCTTGGAAGTCAGCATTGTAGTTGAGGAGCACAGTTGTGTAGTCTCCCCCTTTTGCCTTGACTTTAGTGGTGGCAAGCCAAGATAAAGCGTTGGCTACAGTGTCATGATGTTTGAATGAAGTTCAGAATTCTTGCACAGTGTTCGAAGGTCCTGAGGTCAAGGGTAGTGCCTGACAGGGCTTTAGTTCTAAATGTATGAGCCCACATAAGGGCAGAGCCAGTCTTCATGTAGGATAGGGCAAAGCCAATTTGCTTAGCCACGGAGTTATAGATTTTGGCATTGATGGCAAGGTATACATGGACTTCATCAAGCCATGGCTCGGCTTTTGTGTAGTCTCCATTGAAGGAGGACAGAGGGGAGATGCACAGCTCCACAGGTTTACTAGACATGGTATCTGAGGAACGGAGGGGATTTGCGGAGATAGGTGGGAGAGGAGGTCATGGAAGGGAGAGAGGGTAAGGGGTGAGGGACGAAGAGGAAGGCTCAGGTTGTTCAGGCAGATCCTGCCACAGAGGTGGGGTAGCAGGTTTTTTAGTGTTAACTGATGTGGATTCTGAAAGGGATAGGGATTGGGCTAGAGCTTCTGTTACTGGAGCAAGACAAACCTCTTCTGACTCCGAAGTGGGACATTCTTCAGCAGCTGTGGATGGCCAAGATGGCGAAGTGACAGGGGAACTTTCTGGGGAGAGGGCAGGCAAGGAGGATCTAGGGGAAACAGATGCTCTCCATGAAGGAGAAGATCTGTAGATTCAATGTGAAATGGTGACAGCTTACACAAAGGTGTTATGCTCGGTCCGGTCTTGGAGCGAGGCGTGACCATTTATACCGCTATAGGGTTCTGGAGTTCCTACAGGCTTAAGCACTAGTAGGCATCAAGGGAGCTTGCTGTCTTGCAAGGTCTAGAGGCGTGGGTTGCTAGCTCGACACGAGACTAAGCGGTCGAAGGGAGATGATAGCGTGTATTCCAGTTACGCTAAGACTAGTGTACAGGAACGTACACGGAGGGTTTAAGTAAGAACTACTATCGGTACTCGGGAACGCAGGGGAAATCTATGGAACGGGTCCGAGATACTGGTAGTACTACCTGATCGGTGGAAACCCTGGAAAGGGGATGAAGGTGAAACGGGGCAAACCTGGATGTAGTCCGATCAGGTCTAAGCGAGACAAAGGAAATGTACACGAGGTAAAAGCGGAGCTCCATGTACGCGGGAGAACGGGGAGCGGTTGAGTAAAGTAGGCCTCATGCCCAGGTGGGTCAGCGGAGGCACTCAGGATGGGAGGAATAAGCCGCTATCGGGTAGTCCGTAGATAGGGGCGAGGAGAAATGTAGTCCGAGCACCGGGGGGGATGCGGCTTTAGTACAACGATAGAGAGGAGAAAAACGTTACCAGGGCGTTCCATGAACTGTCGTGACAAAAGGTAACCGTTCGAGTATACACTAGTTCTATTGTTATGAATGTTCCGGGTAGGACCAGGCATAGCTCTTGATGATCACCTCTAACCACTAGGGCTTAGGGTTGAGGACAAGTTGACGAAGGACGATGAGATCGAGGGGAGAGAAGTTGCTCAAGGTGTATGTTATGACGACAGCTCATGGGACGCCCTGGTAACCTTTTTCTCATCCTTATCCTTGTACTAAGCTGTGTACTCCATACACTCAGACTACCTATTTCTTTGCCCCTATCTCTACACATCTGATAGCAGCTCCTTCCATCCATCTGTAGTGCCTCCACTGACCCCTGGGGCATGAGGCCTCCTTTGTCCTCTCTGTCTCCTGTCCACGTTTGGTCGACGGGACTCCATACTTACACCTGTTCTGCTTTCCTTTGTCTCGCTTAGATCTGATTGGTCTCCATCCGGGTTCGCCCCGTTTCACCTGCATCCCCTTTCCAGGGTTTCCACTGATCAGATAGTGCTACCACTATTCCAGGTCACCTTCTATGATATTCTTTAGACTTCCCGAAACCCAGTAGCAGTTGTATATAAACACTTACTTAGTATCCCTGTACTCTAGTCTTAGCGTAACCAGAATACTACACAAGTATCTCACTCTGTCTGTGCTTAGTCCACGTGGAATCTCTTCGACCCCTCGATCTTCCGTCTTAGTATAGTCTAGTGGAATTCCCCTTGACCACCTTCGACTTTCCATCTGTGCATAGTCCAGCAGAATCCCTTCGACCCCACTGCATGTATAAACGGTCACGCCCTACTCCATGACAGGACTAGGCATAACGGTGTAGCAACAAGACACATGTAAGGGAGTAACAACCACTCAACAGTGGGCCAAAGACTGTCAAGGGTGAAGGGCAAGGAGGTGTTAATACACTGATGAAGTATGAGACACAATGCTCAAAGTACTACCTCCTTTGTAGAAAGGGTGGTGGAGTCAAGGGTCGAAGTGTTGATGACTAGTCAAGGGTTCACACTAGGCAAAGCCTAAGTGAAGAGCAAGTTGTGATTGAGATGATGATGGTACAAGAGAGAACTAGCGTGAGAAAAAGCAGACAGTGGCTACAGGTTTATATAGTAATAGCTTGTGGGAAAGAGTTACCTGTCTGGGTAAGATTATGTAACCATGAGGAGAGATGGGAAATCTAAGTAACTGGGGTGAGCATCTACCGGCAAATGTTAGAGAGGGATCGTGGAGGGGAAGGTGGTAGATGTGAGTAAGGTACCTAGTAATACAAGATGAAAGAAAAAGAAATCATAACATAACCCTAACCCCAAGCACACAGCATTAGAGGGCCACCCAATGACATGCTAACAACGATCATAAAAGAGAAGGACCAGCTATGATGTCCAGCAACATTGTATGATGATGATGAGAACAAATGGATAGTCTAGTATGAGCCTCAGCACTGGAGGGGAAGCATAGAGCAGCTGAGGCCACTCCCCCTTAGACCCAGGTAATACACAGGTTGACAAGACTGGAGGGAATCCAGTCCATCTCATTATGCTTTATATATGCAGAGAGGCCAGCACACAGACCATGCTGTGCTGTACCCCTAATAGTAATACATGGTAGAGAATGAGGTGATGTAAGGGGCTAGACTATGACATAGTGATCTAGATCCTATGACATCATAGATAATATAAGAGTCCAGAATACTCTATGGTATATATGATCACATGACTAGGTCATGTGCCAGGGATGGGAATAGGGAATCACATGACAGGATCGGATGCTGACCAATCACGTGAGCTATAGTATAGGAAATATATGAGTCCAAAAGTGTAGCGAATGTGTAGTACTAGCTAGGCTAACCCTAGACTAGGATAAATGTAGGTTAACAGGGACGGTCTCACAACAGTCACAACCCTTTACCCAAATGGAGATCCCCTCATCCAATTCACACATGATTGGCTTGCAGACATATGGTGGGAAAAGAAAATAAATCCCAGAGACCATACAGTTCTTGCTAATCAGAAGATGAGATCTCTACGCCCATCCCATAAACTTCGCAAACCCTACCGTCACCCCACCACAATCTACTACTACAGCTAAGCCATGTCCACCTCTTGGCAAGACATAAAGGATGAGATCGACAAGATCTTGAACACTATCAAGGCCAAGGACACCTCTAAGAACCTCGACAAGAAATTCACCAATTCTGGCAAATGGGATGGAAAGTGGGCCACATTTAGAAAATGGTGGCTCTTCATCGAACTATGGGTGTCCACCCAAAAATGGCACCCCCTCAACTTGGATAAGGAAAAGGCCGCAGCTGTCTGGATAAGAATGGACAGTGACACTGTGGCATTCACCCATCTCCACATACAAAAATGTCTGGAGAAAGACAAATGGCCAAGTTGGGAAGAGCTCAAAAAGGACGTGGAAAAATATTTCAAGATAGCAGACTACAAAGAAATGGAGTATGCTAAATTGGAAAACATGAAACAAGGAAACTGCAGAACCACAGAATTCTTGAACAATTTTCAGTTCTTAAAAGAAGACATAGAGCTCAACGATGAAACTGCAGTCTGCCTGTTAAGGAAGGCGATTGACTACAAGATCTATGCGGCCATACTCCAAGTCAAGGGCAATCTAGATTTCGAAAAAATGATCAATAATTATGTGGAAATGGGTGAGTGCTTTGAGTGCATCAAATATGAGCGGGGAATACACTTCCCCCAGTTTCAGAGGCCATCAGAACAACAATACCAATATACAACCACCAGGACACAACCTGGCTGAGGTGCTCCAATGGAAATAGGAGTGCAACAAGTTCAGCAAGTGAAGTGACCCTTCAATGGGAATTGCTTCAACTGCAATAAATTCGGCCATCAATCCTGAGACTGTCCCGACCCCCAGAAACCAT
Source organism: Sutorius aff. eximius (assembly GCA_038088915.1). Classification (NCBI taxonomy): domain Eukaryota; kingdom Fungi; phylum Basidiomycota; class Agaricomycetes; order Boletales; family Boletaceae; genus Sutorius; species Sutorius aff. eximius. Next base: position 24,848 of record JBBPJV010000316.1, read on the forward strand.
GCAACCCTCATCCGGCATGCATCAGGGAATTTCATGATCCACACTATTCCCAATTCAATCCCCCTCAACACCCTCGCTACGTGGCCCATCCTCTTCCCCCGACCCCTACATCAAATGCATTGGTCATATTGTCTCAAACTGCTTGGCTCAGTTAAGGCCACTTGCATTCCCAGTCTGCCTCCTGGGAAACTGCTGAAGCTGAAGCATATTGGTGAGCACGACTCGCCCAAGAAACCAAGAAAGAAGCAGAGAAAAAGATTTCTTTAAATTAGATAAATCTGGTAATATTTGAGATACTACTGGATTGGACAAAACTTCCTTTTGTAATTGTTTTTCCTCCCTACTCATTTATGAATCTAAGAACAATGATTTGTGCAATTCGAACATTAGTAGCAATATTCCTCCTGTATTATTTAGTTCATGTAGTCTTGTAACTGAGGGAGTGTCCAGAAATGGCACAGCTGCCAGTAATAACACAGTGCTTAATTCTTCCATAAAAGAAAAGAAAAATTTACATAAAGCAGTTAGTGACAACATAGACATTCTTCACATCTACAATATTTATGAAACCCTTGAACTGACCAGATTCACATGGTCACAAGGACCCGTTGAGTTTTCGCTCAACACCAAGGTATATGGGTTCACCACCCATGAAGGAAAATGGCATTGGATGGAAATAGGCAATACCCTGGCCTTACTCAACTCAGGGGCAACACACACATTCATTGACTCCATATATGTTGATGATAATCATCTTGAATGAATCTCACTTTGAAACAGAACCTAAACTAAGGCAAGAACGGTGTGGATGAGGTGGAACTAAGAACCGACTATGACATTCAGCAACAATTTATGAGAAAGAGGAATACATGTGGAATGGTTACCACAGGCAAAGGTAATAAGGAGAAGATAGTACTAGATATCCCACTCAGGCCTGAGGTAGATCCCAAGTAATGTCCAAGTGAGCTAGACTGGAGGACAGTCATAGCATCACCCAGGTATATATACATATGCCAAGAGCATGACTAATATACATGACTAATAAATAGTAAGAGTGGTATGATAGATAAGGAAAGGTACACCAATAGCAGAATAGACTCTTATCTATGATATCATGGTCTAGACCAGTCACATGATCTGACATCATAGGAGTCTACGTCTGGTCATGTGATCGTGTGAAAAGAAAGATAGGGGGAAGTCACATGACCTGTTGTGACAATATAAAGAGAAGAAAAATGTAGACTACAAGTGAGTAAGTAGTGTAGTTAGTTTTAAGGAAAATGAGTTTGTAACACTACCCCCTCCTTACATCTCGACTTCCAGGCGAGAGAAACAGTCGGGAGTAGCAGTAAAATTCTCATACAGCTTAAATAATGAGGAGAATTCAGCAAAAGTGACACCACGAACACAGCGAGGAGCCAAGGAATGAGAAGCCTTGAAATCCCAAATAGTGCCCTGCGCATTGGCCAAGTTTTCCTCAGGCTCCCAAGTGCAATCAGTTACATCCCAGCCCTTCCAATGGACAAGGTATTCCAACTTGCCACATTTGAGTCAAGAATCCACAATGGAATCAACCTTGTATTCTATGAGACAGTCCTTGGTAACCACAATAGGGTCCGGACGAATCACAGATTGTCTGTCGAGCAGTTCTCTATAGAGTTTCATGCGAGATGTGTTGATAACATTGTGAATTTTCATGGATGCTGGTAATTGCAGTTCCACTGTGTTAGGAAGGACGCGGGTGATGGGATAGGGACCGAGCCACTTTGGGGAGAGCTTCCTGGAGGCATAGGGAAGCGTAAGGTTTGATGAGGAAAGCCAGACTTGCTGACCAACTTGGTAGTCAGGATTTGCTGAGCAAGATAAATCGGCAGAGGATTCCATTCATGTTCAGGTGGCTTCCAGAGCTGAATGAACTTCTTTGTGGGAATGAGCAAGGTCATGACCGAATTGGTGGGAAGTCGCTGGGTTTTCAAAACCCATCTGAGGGGTGTAGTTGTGGGTGACAGCAAAGGGAATGGTGCCGGTAGCCGAAGTGAGGATGTTGTTATGCTGGAACTGAGCCAGCTTGAGCCATTCAGCCCACTCAGATTGTTTTTTGGCAATATATAGATGGAGATATTGTTCTAGGTCGTGGTTTACTCGTTCCATTTGCCCATCTGTTTGTGGGTGAAAAGCCATAGAAAGTTTCTGCTTGATCCCGAGCAGTTTGCAAAGCTCACGTGTGAACTCTGAGATGAATTGGGGTCCGCAGTCAGAAACTACAGTATTCGGGAGTCCGTGTGTGCACCACACATTGTCTCTAAATAAATGAGCTGTGTCTAGTGAAGAGAACATTTTGGTACAGGGTATAAATACGACTTCTTTGGAGAATCTGTCTACTACTACCATAATAGCATTATGTCCATTTGAGTCTGGTAAGTCCATAATGAAATCTACTGAAATATCCTGCCAGGGATGTTCGGGGGCAGGAAGAGGAATGAGCTTGCCTGCAGGCTATTTATTGGACATTTTAGCTGTAGCACAGCCATGGCAGTGATCAATGAAGGTGTTGATATCTTTGGTGATGTTTTGCCAATTGTAATGCCATTGGATAGATGCGAGAGTATGAGATCTTCCTGGGTGACTGGCAATCGGAGATTCATGATAAAGTTTAATGACCTTGGATCTCAGATCCTTAGGTACAAATACTTGGTTGTGACTGTTTTTATAGCAACCAAGGGACAAATCAAGATCATAGCCGTAATGATCCTCGTTGAGTTCAAAGGAATGTTCAACGATCTCATCGAAGATTTCAGGGGAGAGTGTAGCCTGCTTTGTAGTGAAGACAGTGGGGGGAAGCATTGTAACATTTTTATTTATATCTTCCACTGCTTCACCATGGTCGGGATGGCAGGACAATGCATCTGCACAACCATTGGTTGATCCTGGTTTGTACAATATTGTGTAATTGTACTCCATCAGGAATATGTGCCAGCACACTTGACAAGGGGACAGATCCTGGGGTTTTTTCCAAAATTCCAGATTGTGATGATCTGTCCAAATTTCGAAATGATCTCGATCTACAAGATGGTGTCGCCATTCTTTTAGGGCATGAATGATTGCGAG
>JBBPJV010000317.1:0-27906 GCA_038088915.1 Sutorius aff. eximius
GTGTATCCACATCAATTGTCGTGGTGCGGAGTCTGCCAAAACTTCCGACGGGCACGCATAACAAGCATGTCCGTTTGCCATCGACACACGATCAACAAATCACGGTAAATGGTGGGATAGTTCGTAGTACTCTGTGAACACGACAGCGACATTCGTCAGTTCGGCGGGTGCAGACTGATGTGACAGGAGCCAACAAGTCTGCCCATCCGATATATGAGGCTGATCCGCGCCAAATAGTCGGTTCATATGTGGATGATCCGAGCGTACGTGTCTGAGATAACAAACACTGTCATAAATCGGGTTTCCAAACGCAGGGTGATGATCCTGACATGGGACGGCATGTGAGTTTCCCGGGACTTGCAGCCTGGCACAGCGAACGACATACCAGCAGGAAACCATCAGCCCATGTGCCGACTAAGTGGGAGTCCTCACCGATCTATCATACGTGCGCACATACCATCCTTCTTGTCGAGAACCATGCTAGCTCGCGCTTGGAGTTATACCACCTACAAGAGTGGTGTAGACACGTACTCAGTGACCGGTAACCAGTAACCCTTGATCCAAGCTGCCACGAAGAATGGATGCATAATGTCTAAGGCTCCATCCTGGCTTGCACCGACAACGAAAACAAGTCAACGGATAGTAGACCTGATCTCAAGGAGAGGATAGGTGGTCGCTGAGCTGTTCATTATGTGCCTACGTGGGGTGAATGCAGATTGGCAAAGGAACAGGTATAAGGACAGAGGGTGGGTGACTCGGTGGCAGTATCGGAACATGTGTACCTGTATTCTAATGGAACATGGGGGCCGTGCAATAAACAAGGAATAAGGACTTCCAAAATGCGGACTAGCGGTGAGACGGTGCACGGGGCATCTATGGATACACAACGTGCACAGCGAGAGGATGCCTCTCAAGGGATGCTATGCGCGTGACGAGACAGAGGTTAGTCTTGTCGACTGAACTCTCCCTGTGTCAGGTCAAGGATGAAACTCGTCTTGGAATCCTGAGGGGGTTCGATGAGCTTGACAGGTTTCGTCGACGACGGGGTGGTATTTTGTGATACGGAGGCGAACGGTCGGATGGGGCGGGAGGGCGCAAAGTGTGGGTTGCGACGTGGCAACGGTCTTGGGGGAGCGGGTACAGAGTTGTGGGAGGATCCAGCCAGCGGAGAGGATACGTATTGGGAAGCTGCGCTGAGCTGGGAACGCATGGAGGACATGGTGAGAGTTGCTGCAAGAAATAAAGTAAGCGACGGCGGGATGAAGAGACAAGTGATACTAACCCATTGAGTGGATAGAAGGGGGAATAGACAAAGACCGTGATGACGCCAAGTCGCAGACTGGCGGTCGTTTGGGTAGATTTTATAAGCGAGGGCTTCAAATCCGCTGGGGAGTGAATTAGAAGGGTCAACAAGGCCAAAAAACCCAAAAGTTTACATACCGCTGGGGTTTCGGCTGAGTTGCCCCCAAACACTCGCAAATATTTCCCTTGTCACCCGGACCTGACACGTAGGTTCCGCAAGAAATTATTACATTGGATTGACGGCGCACCCAGGCCGAAAGTGTGTACAGCCTAGATCATATTTTGCCCAGTGCGTTTCAAAGCCCGATATGTCCGACTCTTGGGCCGAAACTTGCAAATTACGCAAGTACTACATTACGCTGTCTAGTCCTGGGGCTCCGGCTTGGCCAGTGCACAATGATAGGAAGCGAGAAATGAGTCTATTCAGATGTACACCACCATGGTACAGGCTTCGTAGAAAATATACAAAGGCATCCTCTTGCTTGGCTCTCGCTCCATATAACTGATTGTGCGTGAAGAATAGATGATATACACCGAGGAATTTTTGCCTCCGAATATGCGTTAGTTGCAATCCGAATAAACCATTAAGAAAGTGAAAGGGGAACAATAGGTAAAAAAAAAAGGAGTGGATTACTTGAGATTCCAATTAAATTAGTCCTTGGTTGAGGTTGTGGATGATGTAGTCAATGGAATGATACACTGCGAGTAACGGTCGGTCGGGTCGCGAGACCCTTGTTTCGCAGCAAGCAGAGAGCAAACCGGGGCTCGGCCTTGCAAGAAGTTGCTGTCGTGCTTCACAGGATCGGCAGCTGACTCGACGGGTATGCCCAATTAGGATGACAGGTTGGCTGTCATAATAGGATTCGAACGAGGGTGAGATCGGGGTGAGAAAACGAGGGTAGGCGATGGGTGGGTTGTCGTGGTCCACTCTAGTAGTGAGACCGTCGTCGCAATATCTTTCAATTGATGTTTGTGTCCCATAGGGGCGGGTGTATGCTCGGGTGTGACCGCGAGCATGGGCAACGCTTATTGAACGTCGACAAGGAGATTGCGTTCGAGAATGTACTTTCCCTCTTTGTATTTCTGGGAAGCTTCGTACGCCCGATCCTGTGTTTGCAATTACATGAGGCTACTTGTATTAGGACGAGAGAATACAAACATATTTCCATCCTAGGATGGTGGCACACTTTACGCAGTATATGTCCCGAACGGTGTGGTTTCCTGTCGTCATCTGACGGTCATTGGGTTCGCCTTCTACGACGTTGACGCTGCCCGCCGGTCTGAGCTGTTGAAATGAAGACAGCGATAGAGCACTTACACCCCATCGAATAGATAGGCACGTCCGTGCTGGCCATTGAACGCCTTTCGGGCCTTTTAGCGGCAGAGCAAGGAGGCAGACGCTATAACACTCACGCGAGACACCATCGAGTGGATGGTAGCGAGATGGGTTTTGCACTTGGAACAACCATAGATGCGCTCGCCGGCGAGATAACGGCGATATTTCATCCCCATGTCTGAGAGAGATGCTTGTGTAGTCGAGGATTGGGGTGGGATGTCGCTCTGTGTGTGTGCGGTATGCGTAGAGAGGCAGACGTTCTTATAGAGAAAACGTGGGAAGGAAAGTGGAGGAGGCGCAAGAGTTGGAATGCGAGAGAGTCAGCTCAGTCAAGGTGGTGGCTGCCGAAGTAGCGAGTCCCCTTTACGGTCGGGAGACTATTTAGGCGGCAGGCTTTCCCACCTTTGGGCAGCTTTCGTCAGGTTGCTGCGCTACTTATCGATGGCGGCATCACATTGCCTGCTCTCTTGCTCTGCAGCGAGGCCACCGTGCCCTCCAGTAGATCCACAGCTTGGCATTTCTCCATGCATCTTGGCCATCTGTGCATGCAGCCAATTACCAAAGCATGGCGGGCTGTGTCAACACCTGGTTATTAACTACGCTCTAACGCCCATCCGTGCGGGCGTGCGTCGTTTTATCGTGAAATCAGCGTATATCCCGGGGGTAGAACCCAGTCGTGACGCTCCGACTTAAGCCCGCACGAGTGGAAACACTTATCGATGGCTACACCGGGCCGGTGGGTCCGGTCGGATAGAATGTGGGGGTGGCAGGAGTCCCCGTTGGGGTAATGAAGGTCCAGACTTCGCGCTCAACGCTTGCACTGCGGACGAGAACAAGCTGTAAATAAGAATGTCGCTGGGTGAGTCTTGTCTTGCCTTGTCTCTTGTCTTGCATCTACTCACTTTTCTATCCCAGAAAAACAAGACAGGATCGTACGTCTCTTGTCGCGTGCACTTCACCGCATTCGCACAACGCCTCCCCGCATCATCGCATCCCCGGCCACTCGTGAGTTGATGTCCCCTTCCTTCTTGTGCCTGGCTTTACGTCTCTCCAGAACCTCGTCGTGCCGCCGTCGCCATCGTCGTTCGCATCGTCCCCCCTCAGTCTACTCCTCTACCCCCTGTCGATGCACCCATTCCCACACTCAGTCAATTTTTTGAGCTCGACTGGGTCAAGGACCCCGCCGCACGCCCAGAGATCCTTTTCCTGCAGAGAGACGGCGGTTCGTCTTCGGACGGTCTAAAGACCGGGTTGTCAGGCGAGGGAAGCATCCATCACGCCATTGGAGCCGAAGCACACCTCGCCTTTCCAGGTGGAAGAATGGAGGAAGGGGACGAGGGTGGTCTCTACACCGGTATATTGCCGTTATTCGATTTGTCCTCTTCATTTCCTGAATCCCCGACACCCAGCTATGCGCCAGACATGGGAAGAAATCGGCTTGGATCTCGCCGAGCGTGACTTTACATGTATTGGACAACTCGACGATCGCGAAATCACCACTTCTCTGGGGAAACGGTTACTTATGATACTTTCCCCCTTTGTCTTTCTGCAGCTCACTCCACGCGCACTTTCAACGGAACCCGCTAATGGCACTAGTATTCATTGGACGCCTCTCGAAGCACTCGTCAGCGCCGTGTTACCTGAAACGACCGGACCCATGGGTGAAAGAGGAAAATGGTCTAGTGTGATAGTGGATGCCGCCTCGAGGTTGACGCCTCGGCATGCTGCTATTCTAAAACTTTTGGTTCGCGTCCTTATCGGGAGCATGCAATTTCCCGCTATTCTCCTTAACGTACCGGATTCCGAACCACCCCGTCCCGTTGGATCCCCTCCCCTCCCAGTTAGTGCTTCGTACCCTATGTTGACACAGGATGTGCTCGAAAAGGGTATCATGTCTGATAAGGTGGCACCCAAAGAGCGGAAGAAACCATCCAGCCATCGCCAGCTCAAGCTGTGGGGTCTTTCACTTGGAATGACCCTGGACCTTATGGCAAATATGGTACCCGAACCACCACAGTCTCAACGGATCGCTGGACAGCGCCCCCCCAATCTCAAATTACCCTTCCAACCAATTGGTAGCGGAGTTATGCGCATTGACGCTGTTGCCCCTAGTCTGGCCAGTGTATTTCCGCGGTTCTCATATCCGGACGTCAACTTTTGGATCTGGTAAGCCTTGCCCCATGATCTTGCTCGTCGCACTGTTCATGACTCATACCAGGGTGTTTGGCAAGCGCTACCGTGAAGTCGTGCGTGGTTGGGAGGCCAGTATTCGCGAGGGTGGTTCAAACGATCGACGGCATGCATTTTTTGTGTCTGTTGTTTTGTATGTACTGACTGCTTTACGCAGCCTCAACTGGTCTGGAACTGCTCTGAGCAACTTCTACGCGGCAGTGCGCAAGGCGCTTGTCGTCGTCATCGTTCTACGTGCTATCGGTGTCCTCTGTGGCTTTTTGTTCGCTGGATGGTGGATCTTGGTTTAAGTGTTACTTTGACTTATCGCTTCAGAGACATTGGACCCCTCATATTGGGCAGCATTTTTCCTTCATGTCTTTTCCTCAGTCAACAAAGACTGTCTTCAAAGCCATACTTTAGCCACACGTGTGCCTGTTTGCACTCTTACTTACAAGAACCCATAGGCCACAAATCTCTGTAACGACCATTATCGTATTTTCGTATGTCCGCTATCGTTATCGATACGTGATGTATGACATTTCTACATTCCACCCCATCTGCATGCGATTTTACATGTGTCCATTTCGCAGTGTCCAAATGTGAGTTTAGCCCAGGGGTAAACCGCAAACTTCACAGTCGTGTCCTCCATGCGCATTTTCAAAAGTACAGTGGGGACAGATTCTGACCCGAGAGTTGCCACCTCCTCGGCTCTGAGCAGCATCTTCCGCGGCAATCTGATCAAAGACGTCCTGGGAAATGTCATCATGCATAGGTCCCAAATCTGTTGGGGCTGACGAAGTTGGACGAGCAGCTGTTGGGCGTATTATGGTACCCAGGACGTAACGCATGCTATGCAGGAAGGACTCACGAGCACTTTCATGGGAAAAGGTTACAAGAGTCTCCCATCCGTCTGTCTTCATAAGGGCGGCCAGTGCAGAGGGATCTCCCAACAACCTGGGAGAGGTAGTCGTACGCATGAAAATCTTTGTGTCGTCCTAAGCAACCTATTAACTAGGAGCGCGAATCAAAGGGTAATCAACGACCGAACCGGTGACAGTAGCTGAGTGGTCTCCAGGAATGCGATTAAATGCCAATCACTAAGCCATTTCGCAACCTCGAAACATTTGGCCCTATTGCCCATGTCTTCAAAGGACGGGGTTCCCAGGCGGTTGAGCGAGCCGAGAACGCTCTCGACCTGCTGGTCTTCGAGTCCGGGGCGATTTTCGATGGCGAACTCCGTCGAGTGGAACATTGGGTTTGGCGTTTGGGGAAAGCCATGAGTGACCTGTCCAATATTTCGTGATCCCCGACATAGCACGACGTGAAATTCACGTACATTGACGAGAAGATACTCCACTGGAAAGCAGGGTTTCGCGCTCTTTTTAACCTCAAGACCATACTCGTTCTTGTACCGATAGAACACGTCAGGGACATAGCGCGCGGAATCTTGGCTACGATCCTCCTCTTTCACTCGGACGATTCCGGGCTCCACACTGGCTTCGATCATATCCGCTGCGACCATGGCGCAGGCTTGTTCTGATACTTGAAAGGCGGAAATGTCGACTCGGCCATCTTCTGTTGCGGTAAGAATGGTGGTAACCATACGTGAACCAAAAGCGCCGCTCGAGGATGATCGAGACGGGGTGGGATCAGCATTTTGAATGGTGGCAGCAAAAATCGCTTCCAGTGACGAAACAAAATAGGACTGCGCATGTCTCTTGTAGACGTTCTTGGTTCTATCATCTGGAGTTGGATCCAGATCCGTGAAAATATATCCGACGATGGATAGGGGCGTTGACGCCGCTTTAGCGAGTTCCCTGATGCGTTGTTCATCTTCCCATGGGACGCCGAGAGTCAGACCATCGAGTTCACCCTCTTGTGGAGGTTCGTGGATTGCCTCTACCACAGCCTTAACACCCATCGGTACCTCGTTGTAAGGCTCATAACGCCCTATAAGCCAACCGAAGCGCTGAAGGCCAGTTGCTCTCCAGGCTTGTAGGAATCGATCCACGATAGACTGAGTTGCAAATTCCAAGTGGTCCACCATTCGGAACGGTTGAGACTGTAGAGTGATGGCAGACGGTTGACATGCGGTACATATGCCTGATGGCCATGATGGGTGGTTGCCTGTCGGACAGGGTACCTTTACTCTGTACGAAGTCGGGGAAAGCGGAGGAATGGCCTGGGCCGCTGCGGAGGAAGACTTTGGAGAGAGCTTGCGAATGTATGCGTGGTATGACAAATGCTTTATGCTGTGCTCAGCCTGGTAGGCCGCGTCATAGGGTTCCAAGGGCATGCAGTAGTCACACATGCCATTCAATGCATGTTTGCAAAAGCGCGAGTCACGTCCACGTGGGATCTTTCCGTCCCTTGATCGCCAATAAGAATCGACGGAATCCTCTTGCACGTTCTCCCATATGTTGGTCTGCTTTGAGGAGTATGTGTGGCCGTTTGTGGATGACAAGGGATCCGGATGTGCAGCAGAGAGATCCTGATAGCCGACGAAGATGAGATCGCCGTGCCTGAAGCGATCGTCAGTGGGACACGAGAAGAGATGACAAGGGGCGTACTTGAGTCCGAGCGACTGCAACGTCCGGCCGGTGAGACGTGTAACGAGGGTCTCGTTTCCTCGCGGCTGGTTTGAGACAGTGATTGACGTCGGGTCTATGTTCTTGCTAGCTGTCTGAGTGATCTGGAGGGATGGGGTCAGCTGGGGTAGACTGAGGGGATGGCAGAACGTGCCTTGTCGACGAGGAGACGAATGTCATCGGATGACGAAAGTTCGAAGCGAAAGTTTCCGTCCTTTGACCTGACTCTGATGAGCTATGTGATGTTTTATCAGTCTACCCTCTGGTGTACGACGAAGACACTCGCCATGATCTCGCTTGGGATGGACGCTCTTTGCAAGTCGGTATTTATTACGTAACACAGATTTCCGTCATCTTGAGGAGGGATTGCGAATGGACGGGATGCAGTCTCGATACCGAGATATGCCCTTCTCGTGTGTGCGGGGGATATGTTCTTCTTCTCAGCTACCATCTCATGCAACCCACTGACGACCCGGCACAGGACGACTCTAGCGTATGTCATTCCCTGAGCATCCCCTGACATGGCTCATATCTTGCCAGGTCCCTTCACCGCACTTTCAAGCACCCCACCCCGGCCCTTCGCTCCCTCCGGAGGCATACAATCACCTCATCCAAGCCCTCCTTTCCCTACAGCGCTCTGCATCCGATTACCCATACCCTCATGATCATCTGCCAACCTACCATCCCTGGCCGCCCGGCACCGCTCCCCAAATCTCACCCACCTCTACCACTGATCCTTCGTCGGCTTATCCAACAAGCCTGCCAATACCACTCCATCCCCACGCTACACCACAGAGTGCTGGTTCATCGCACTCTATCCCTTCTTCCTCAGCGCACCCTACGGCTGCACTCGCTGCACAAGACACGGAGGAAGCGGAGGGTGAAGTATCGACCGCTGAAGACAAGCGGCGCAGGAACACAGCTGCCTCGGGTGAGAGTGGCACCATCCATGCAGATCATGATCCTGACTGGATGGGGTACCCACAGCGCGATTCAGGTTAAAGAAGAAGCTCAGGACGCTTAACCTTGAGCACACAGTAATAGATTTGACCGGAAGGACGGAAGAACTTGAGCGGGAAGCAACAGATCTTCGACGAGAGAACTCATGGCTAAAGGAGATCGTCCTTCTCAAGGGTAGAAACCTTGCTGCTATGAACGTCGCTAGTGGATCACAAGCGCCGCCATCCGGGGATCGACGTGACACAGGCGAAAAGGACGATCGTACGCACACCGAGCCAAAAACCCCGGGTTCTGATTCGACGGCGAAGCGGAAAGAAAAGGGAAAAGATAAGGAAGGTTCGGGCTGAAGGAAACTTGGCTTTATTGAACGGTCTTGTGGATCTCCATTTGTACAATTTACCCAGAGCCGTGAAACTTTGTCTTGCTTGACACTTGGCCTACACTTGGTTAGTTTCTTCTCACGTGACAACCATGTCGTTTGGACGCCCACCGTCAGTCAACGTCGGCTTCCAGACCACCCCTCCTGACCGTGGCTCATTTCCCCTTGATCACGACGGTACGGTCCATTTTTCGTTCGTTGGAATTAGGCTGACCTCGTCCAAGGTGAATGCAGAGATAAAATGATGCAGTACATGGCCTGTCTCAAGAAGAATTCCAGCACCTCCACACCGTGCAGGTCGTTCAGCAAACAATATCTCGAGTGCCGAATGTCGAAGTGAGTCCTTGTTTCACCATGGCATTCAACCAGTTCATGGTATATTTCAGGGGACTCATGGAACGCGATGATTTCAAGAATCTTGGGATGGGAAATGTCGACGATGCAGATGCCTTTGCCCTGTCAAAGGATCAGAATCCTCGCTAAAGTCGTCTGGCCGGTGTCAGTCCGTCCATGCCAACGGATATAACATTCAGACTCGCGTAAGCCAGAGGAGACATGTCTATTCATTGACCAGTCAGCGTCCTCCACCCCCTAAGAATACGCTCCCTAGTTGTGCATCGTTCCAGGAATGTGTAGGCGTAGTCAATGGATTCGAGCAGGGCTAGCAAGCCGTCGTGATGGTCGCGTATCCCAGAGAGCTGAGAGTAAGTGTCCGTTAAGGAACTCGGTGTTCCCCGACATATAAGTGCACGTTCGACTTCACGATCGAATCGAGTAATTTAATTCATACTGGCCACACTTATTCCCCTCGACCTAGCGAAGAACGTTCGTCACCACAGTGGTTGAATCTTGCCATCCAATGAGATTGCCCATTTCATACACATACTTGCAGAGCTTGCACGGTCGTCGTCTCTGCTTAGGCTGCCTACATTAGCCATCATCAGTCTGACTCCATACGTCCATGCTCGCCCGTGCATACCTGACATTTGCTTCTCTAGAAGCGTTTCTCGCGCTGGCTTCACCTGCACAAGAGACATTCGTATCAAACAACAAGGTTTACGATGTCCAGGTGTGTGCTCTTTTGTCGCCAACTAACGCCCACTTCACGGGTTACATCTGCTAGGCCCATCGAGGTGGGAGGGGTAATACGGTCGAAAGCACTCTGCCAAGCTTTGCATGGTATGCTGGCATTCGTGATATTTGCATGCACTCGTCAAACCTAAGTAAAGGGGGCTCATTGACGGCGCAACGACCCTTGAGCTCGATAATGGCATCACGTCTGTCAGTACTATCTCTCCGTTCATCTTTCCGGAATCTCAGTTCTGCAGGATGGTGAAGTTGTCGTATGGCACGACAACCAGATAATGGCGGAAAAGTGCGCAGATACTCATCCTGTCGTAAGTTGCAAGACACCCCTCCACTTTATAATCTCATCGATATCTACAAAGTTTCCGGGCGACCCTTCGTATCCATACGTGGGCAAACTTATCACGAACCTAACATTAGCTCAAATAAAGACACTCGACTGCGGGTCAAAGCGGCAACCTGATTTTCGTGGGAGACCTTCTTTCCCCGGCTTCATGACGATAACCTTGGCTAACAGCCCAACAACTGTTGTACCCTGGAACTCGCATACCAACTCTTCGGGAAGTTCTCGACTTTGTGGAATGTGCAGATCCCTCGCATCGGATATTGTGGAACATAGAATCAAAAATCAATCCTAAATACCCGAATCGTACCGCGAGAGTCGAAGATTTCGTGCAGAAACAGCATGGTATCTTCTCTGCCAGCCCTTATTATAAGTCGATCACAGTAAGTGGCGTCATCGAAAGTGAAGTCCTTCCTGACATTGGCTCTCAGTACCAAAGTTTTGATTGGAGAACTCTAATTGCAATGAGGGTACTTGCATTTATTTTTGGCTGTAATGTGTCTCGAACGCTGGAATTTGATAGGAACTTGATCCTGTGATCACAATATCAGCATTGATCGATGAGTGAGTATGGTGTGATGTTTTATTTTTACTTGTTGCGCTAACATCAACCAGAGAGACGGCTGTCACGCCAGACAATAGTACCGGCGTGTGGCTTGGTGGACTGCACCTTGACGGCTTCCCGGGCCCATCGCTCGGGCAAAAGATAGCCCAAGCTGCTCACGCCATCAAGGCGGATATCCTTTCGCCATGTGGAACATGTTTTTTCCCTTCGTTTGCTACTTTCGGTGACGATCCTAATTTTACGACGCAAGCCATGGTCCGGGAAGCTCATGCCCTTGACCTGAGTGTCAAGCCCTGGACCGTTAGTTTCTGGACATTGAGACCCATCGTGCCATCCTGATTCGATACTGTACAGATGAATGGTCTTGACAAAATTGACGAGTTGGTTCGATTTGGCGTAGATGGCATAATCACAGACTGTAGGTCGTGTTCGCTCGTTCAAGTGCGTCATCTCACGCACAGCAGATCCAAGCGTCGTCAGGAGATGGGCAAAACAGCAGGGGTTTGCGGTGGCGCCAAAATACCCCAAGCAGCGCGTCTTTATGTGTTTGGAGAAGCATTTACAAATGGGTGTGGGTGTGAGAAGATGATGTACTGCGGCACAGCAATGATTCAATAGATATCTTCCTCTTGGGATCTTTGCAACGTCATCGGCCGGCACATTGATGCCGCTCCATGTCGTCTCCCGCCAACGCGTACAAGCGGCACTGAATCCCATTGGGTTATAAACGTCGATCTAAGTGAGAAGGACTACATTGCAATATCCCCGACCGTCAAATGCACGCACAAAAACTTGACATCATTGTGGCTGGAGGGGGTATATCAGGGGTTTGTCCATCGTCCGACCGTTGCCCAACCCGACGCTGACCACCAGGCGATGAGACCAGGCAGCGATAGCTCTGTTCTTATCCCGCCTGAACGTGAATATCACTATACTCGAGAACCGCCGCAATCGGCCTGCAAGCGCCGAGGGCGGTATTTTGATGCTGGCTCCCAACGGCATGCACATCTTGAATGGACTTGACCTGGCTCGCACGCTTCTCCAGCAGAAAAGCGGTGTCCAGGTGCCCTGGATTATGATCAACGACTCCGCGGGTGGACTGATTGGTAGGGTGCCACAAGGTTCGAAGGCACGCTACGGGTTTGCCTCCACCATGGTCATGCGCTCGGACCTTCATGACATCTTGCTGGACGAAGTAGACAGCAAAGGACTCCGTGTCAGGTGGGGCGCTCGGGTGCAGTCCGTCGAGGAGTCTGACGACGGTGTACTTGTGCGTTGGATCCAAGATGAAGCACTTCAGGAAAAGAAGGTCGACCTCTTGATCGGAGCGGATGGTATCTGGAGTACAGTGCGACCAAGGTATGGTCAAGTCTGCGCTCTGGTAAGATTAGGGTTTTGACTGCCGTTTCGTAGCATGTACAATTGCCTTGGGCTCTCCGCACCCAAACCAAAATACAGCGGCTTGGTTGGCGTAGGCACCTTCATCAACATTGATAGTGTGCCTGGTATGTCAGACCTCCTTACCCCGGACCGGCCATGCATCATGATTCATGGGCGTCAGGGATTTGTTGGTATGGCGGTTTTCGACAAGGAAAGGAAGAAAGTGGGATGGTGAAGTCACCGGTGGACCGCGCGGGTGTTCAATGCTCATTTAACTCTAGGTGGACGACACACGAGGCACCAGAACGAACTCGGGAAGAATGGAAAGTTCCCAAGAAGCAAGCCTTGCTTGGGGTCAGTAGATTTTTTTGCTGGAACCCCACCACTGATGCTGGATTTGACAGATGCGGGAACGGTACTCGAGCTGGGCATTCCCAGTTCCCCAAATGATCACTGCGACAGAGGCTACTGATGACGAATTGTTCATCTGGCCGGTTTTCGAAGTTCGGAGGCTAGAACACTGGCATAGTCGACGCACGGCCCTCATCGGCGACGCTGCTCATGGTACGCGGATCTCCCCTTTCATAATTGCGTTGGTCGTCAAGTGTGGCTCAACAGCTATGCCGCCACACTCCGGGCAGGGGGCATCTCAAGCGCTGGAGGATGCCGCGTATCTGGCCCACATTTTGAAGATGCAGATTGAAAATGCCCCATCTTCTGGGACAAATGAGCTGGACTGGACATCCATGCTGGCCGCCTTTCAGATGGATCGACAGCCGCGGGTCAATGGGATAGTAGACGAAGCAAACCGCCGCGGTAGCCAGAAGAAGGAACATGGTGTTGTCGGACACCTCGTGCGGAAGTGGATGATGCGGATCGTGTTCTGGTTCATGCGAGAGAGTTGGGGAGATGCCTGGTTCGGGTACAAAGTACCTGGTATAGACGAGTGGTAGTGGCTGTGTGTAGTTCGGGAATATGCGGGTGTCAAGAAAGAGCCTTTTGTCATTAGCACCCCCATTCAACCCCGTGATGGCCTCCCTCCAAGCCGTCAGAAAATCGGTCAACATCGCGCCCACCGTCCGCGCACTCCCCAGCGGCGTCCCCAATGCACCCCGCCTCAACTTTGTCGCACGGGCACCCGTGGACGGCCATGACCACGGGCATGGTGTTGCTCCCCGGTCTGACGCGCCCAGGAGCTTTGCTGGTGGCATAAAGACGACCTCTAATGGCCTTGTCTCGAGGACCTACGCTTGTAAGCTTCTCCTGAAACCAAGCGACTACCCTTGCACTAACTCCGACCTACAAAAAAAGCACCACTCACAACGTCTTTCCATCAGCCACGTCTCCTTCACACATCTGCTGTTACAAAAGACGCTCCCGAGGTCCCCGACTTCTCTGCGTACCGCCCCAAGTCGGACGATGCCAACCGCGCCGTGTCGTACTTTATGGTCGGTTCTCTCGGCGTCCTCTCCGCCTCTGTCGCCAAGTCTGCCATCACTGGCTTCCTTGAGACGATGGCTGCTTCCGCGGATGTCCTTGCGCTCGCAAAGACTGAAGTCGAGCTCGCCAGCATTCCCGAGGGCAAAAACGTGATCATTAAATGGCGCGGAAAGCCTGTCTTTATTCGTCATCGCACAGCCGACGAGATCCAAGAGGCCAGGGGCGTCAACTGGAAAACATTCAGGGACCCGGAGAGCGACGAGAGTCGGACAAAGAAACCCGAGTGGCTAGTCATGCTCGGTGTTTGCACTCACTTGGGTTGTGTCCCGATTGGTGAGGCAGGTGATTACGGGGGTTGGTTCTGTCCTTGCCATGGTTCGCACTATGATATCTGTAAGTTTCGTCTGTTCAAGTGCTGGCTTTTTCTAACATGCTTTCGACAGCCGGTCGTGCACGCAAGGGACCCGCCCCGGTAAGGAGAACTATCTTTTGTGTCGGACCTGGTGACTGAAATTTCTCTTGTGTAGCTTAACCTGGAGATTCCTCCCTATGAGTTCAACGACGCAGATGGCAAGCTCGTCATCGGGTAAAGGTTGACTACCACGATATCACTAGAATCCATGTAATTCGCGGATACATTCAACTAGAGGTCTTTTGCATGAATCCGTGATCTCTCTCTTGCGTGCACCACAACAACCTGAAAACCGATAGATGCAGTAATATTTATAAGTTGGCAACGGAGCGCCGAGTGTACAGTTGGGGACACAAAAGGAGATCTAGTTTATTCAGCGAGTTTTGCTGACATCACAACACCTCAAACAGTTGTAAAAACTGTTTTCCTATGTTATTTAGATTACATGGAAGAGATCTGCACGAGCACATTTTGTCAATCTTTCATTGTAACAAAATTTTCCCTCAAAAATTTGGTGCAACACAAAAATGTAAAAAAATATGAAAAATGTGCAATCATAGCTGTAATTGAATCTGTAATGAACATGTCAATCGGAGCTATCGGAGATGATCAAAAAATAGGGGATGAACTCAACTGCTTGGCTACTGATCAGTAATCAGTATTATACCAGCTGGCTGACCAAAAAAAGACAACAAGGAGTACATTGTACAGCAGGACTATGAAACCAACAGCAGACTTTACCTTTAGTCTCTGAGTTGCTTGTGCTGAATTCCAGCCAATCTGCTGAGTCTGATGCCAGCCTGACAAATCAAAGTTCAGACTCAGAAGTCAAGAATCTCACCATGCATTTGGATGGCCTAAAGAAAAATTATCAGCTCAAATATGACATGTTTGACTTTTTTGCTATAAGTAGTATCTAAGTACTCTTTAACCTACAGTGCTTGCCTTCCAGTATTGGGAGTGATGCAAGTACCACTACTGTGAATCATGAGTACATATCATCTGGGATTAAGTGGGCAGTGTGGAAGCAGAGACAGCACTGATTAGTTTCACAGTGGACAATAATGGTGATTGAAGCTGTACTGACCTGACCCAAGGTCCAAACAAACATGAAATTTTTGGTCAAAATTTTGGCACAGTAAAAACCTCGGGAAATTTTCCGGATGGTGGTTTATGGGCTCCTTTTAGTAGTCCGAGTCCGAATCTGCTGTTAGTTTTCCCTGAAAAATTCTCATTCTTTCTGTACAAGATTGGTGGGCTTTTTGTGTCCCCAACTGTAGTAGGCATCTTCGGCTAGTGGTGGTTGTACGTTATGGTACATTTTGCATGGGTTTACAACTAGAATATGTGTAGAATAGATCTGGGAGTACAAAGAGACAGCGGTGAGGTAAATACTATGTAGAGGTAACGGTGGGACGCTGGGCCAACGAGGAGGAACCGCGTCTACCCAGGAAACGCGAGATGCTATTCCCCTTGGGTGATTCTTCGTCAGTTGGCAAATTACGAGGCCTTCGAGTAAACTTGTCCCAAAAGCTTGGAGGAGTTGAAGGGGAAGCTGAAGTAAGCGGTGTCGCCGCCGAAGAGCACGAAGATGTTGGCGAATGTCTGTATGCTGGAACGCCATCACAGCCAGCAATTGGGATCGGGGCCGTCGGAGGGGGCGGGGGCAAGGCTTCTAACTCTGAGGTTGTTGCACCAGGTTTCACGATGGCTTGTTGTGAAAGCTCCACGGTACTGTCCTTCGATAAGCTACCAAGAGTTTCTGGTTCACCGTCGAGGTTACATTCGGAGGTAATGCTCAAGGTTTTGACCTTCTGTGCAATCCTTGAGCTAGGCCTAAGGAGAGGGGACGCCTGGAAACTTGTGGTAGTCGAACCGAAATCCCATGAATCCGTGGTACGCTGAGCGGTCATGCTTTCTGGACGGTGACGGCGTTCCTGACGCACAGTCAATGGGGGAAGCCCATCTAATATCGTCCCAACCAGATATGATTTCTTTTTTGCACTCTTGAAGAATGTGGTCTGCAAAAGTTCGGCTGCGGTTGGGCTGTGCACGCGTGAGGGAACGAGTGGTCTCAGGCTGCAATAACAACTTGCCGTTTCGATGGGTCTTTGGAGAGACAAGCATCAACGGTTTCCTTGAACGCACGGGAGTAGCGGTGTACGCCTCCCTCCCGAGGGAGGGAGGGAGGGATTTCCTGGACGCTAATAAGGTGATTAGGCTGAAGAATTGGTGACTCGTGTGTGAGGCAGAACGTAATACGCACGTCTGGAGAAGGACGGTATGTGGACTTTCGCGCGATCGTGGCGGACGGCCTTGCGCGAGTTCGATAGCGGTTATTCCAAATGACCAAATATCCGCCTTGGCGTCGTAACGTTTTCCCTGGATAAGCTCTGGTGCCATCCAACATGGCTGTCAATGGCGGGTGAGTAGGGATAGTGGACACGCGCGGGTATGGGCGCACGGTACCAACGAAAGACTTGCGCTTGCCGAATCGTGGACGTGAGAGACGAATGCCGTCATCTGAATATTTGGGGTGAGGGGAGAGATCAAATTTCAGGTTTGGGGTAGCAGAGTTGGCGGGATGGAGGACCAGTTGTTCACAATCGTCTGCGAGGGGAGCAGCAACACCAAGGTCACCCACTAGAACAGTGCCATCGTCATCAACGAGCAGGTTGGCCGCCTTTACGTCACGATGGATGAACCCATTTATATGAAGATAACTGGATGGAGTTGATGATTAGAGGGATCGGGGGATCGGGGGGAGAAGGACCTACTTGAGGCCTTCTAGGGCCTGCTTGAGCATACACTTGATGACTTCTTCTTCCATACCACCTGGCCAAGCATAGTTCATAATATCGGCGGCACTGCCCTTGTTCATGAGACGGAGGGCAATGTAGAGCTTGTGGCCGTCGATCCAGCTTCCACGCACGCGAAGGACATTTGGGTGCTTTGAAAGGGACATGAGCTGGGTCTCGCGTTGAAGGAGGGCAAGAGAATTTGGGGGGAGGGAGTCGAGGTCAAGGACCTTCAGTGCACATGGAAAGGGACGAGGGGGTTCCGGAGGAGGCGGGTTGTACACTGCTGTGTACACGACGGAGGACGCACCGAATCCGATGAGGGAACCGACGGTGTAGTCGTCCGGGCGGTCGCTGAGCGAAAACCAGCATGAAGGAGATCATTGGACGCCATGACAGCAAATACCTGAAAAGTCCCCATTCATCTTTGACGGCACCGATAAATTTTTTGACCGGCATGGCGGACACGACGTTAGGTGGTCGTTATGGTCGTTACGGTGGTCGTGGTCGACGTTGGGCGGTTAGTTGGCTGTCCAGCTGATATCACGGTTTGATTGCCGCGATTCCGATTAGCCGGATCCGTGTTCGGGTACCCGCCAAGCTGTACCTCCTCCTCCTCCTTTTCCGTCCGCACCCATCCGCCCACATTTTATGGCGCCAAAAGAGCCATGCGCTAAATATCAGTACGTCGTCACTTCATCAGGCCCAAAGATCCTCCCCGTCCAAGACAATGTTTCGAAGGAGGAGGAGTCCCCAGCCGATTACAACGCTGGTGGCTATCTGCCTGTAAAGGTTCACGACGTCTTCAAGGACGGTCGCTATCTCGTCGTCAGGAAACTCGGGTACTTCTCTTCCCCCCCCCTCGACCCTTTCTTATCCTTCTCACAGTTGGGGCCACTTCTCTACCGTCTGGCTCGTCCACGATACCCAGTGTGTCTCCCCCTTTGTTCCCCTCTTTGTTCTCTCTGTTGACCCCCGCCAGCCAATCCTGCTACTCTGCCCTCAAAGTCGTCAAGTCTGCTTCCCGCTATGCAGACACAGCCCGCGATGAGATAAAGCTTCTCGCCAAAGTGTCAGAGGCGAATCATGCCCATCCGGGTCGTCCATACATCGTCTCCTTCCTCGACTCTTTCACCCACTCCGGACCCGAAACTCACATATGTATCGTTTTCGAGCCCCTTGGAGAGAACCTTCTGGCTCTCATTGAGCGCAACAAGAAAAAGGGTGTCCCTCAACCCCTTGTCAAGGTGATAGCCAGGCAGGTCCTTCTTGGTCTCCATTACCTCCATGACGAGTGTAACCTAGTACACACTGACATCAAGCCAGAAAATATTCGTATGTCCGTCTTCCCCATCCATGTTGTTTGCTCACGCTCCTTTCCAGTCATCTCTATCCCGGACGTGGAAGCACACATCCTCGCGGAACTCTCTGTATCCCCTTCCCCCCGCTCGCGTCAGGTCGGTGTGCCTCATCCTACAAAGTCCCGCTTAGGAATGACCATCCCCAACCGTCGACCTCCTGGTCGCGAACGTCACGTTGAGATCTTCGACTCACAACCATTGCCAAGCCCTTCGTCCAGATGCGGTAGTATCAGCGCCAGCGCAAGTAGTCCGGGTTTTCGCGGTCCCTTCTCATCCACCGTTCCTCCGCACGGACCCTCTTCTGCTGGGGGGTTCCCGAGGCACCCTTCTTCAGATGCGGGACTCGTCTCGCGCGACCAACCATTGTTGCAATCTGGTAGTCCGTCCACAACATCAACTACCTCTTCCTTTTCAATGCATGCTGGTTCCAATAGTATGCTCAGTACTCCACCGACTTCCGTTGAGAGTACAGACATCCCTGCGTTGTCCAAGATGGCTTCCATCACAGTCTCCGACCTCCCTCCGCGCATGAAGGAGAAGTCTCTATCAGACTCGCATAATTTTATTGCGGATCCGCCAACCTCACCCCTCATTCAGTCACATTCCCAAAATGATATTCCCCATGCTCCCATTGGGCCATCGTTACTCTCCCGGACCGCCCCCCGGCAAACAACCTCCTTTCCTCCGAGCCAATCATCCACCTCTTCGTCTACCGCTTGCCCTACGCCTCAGCCTACCCCAAGTCCCGTGGGGTATACCCCGCTCACGATCAAGATCGCCGATCTAGGCAACGCAACACCCTCAAAGCACCATTACACTGAAGATATCCAGACCCGCCAATATCGTGCTCCCGAAGCCATCCTCGGGCGACGCGATTGGGGAACCCGTGTTGACATATGGAGCGTAGCATGCGTCGTTTTCGAACTCTTGACTGCCGAGTATCTTTTCGATCCACACGGACAGGGCGAATTGTTCACCAAAGATGATGACCATATGGCCCAGATCATCGAGTTAATGGGCGATTTTCCTCTCGAGGCAAAGATGGGGGGCAGGTATAGTAGGGAACTGTTCGATCATACGGGTTAGTCCTCTCATACCTATTGTCAAATCGTTTCCAATGCGTTTCAGGTGCATTGCGGTACATCAAAACTCTAAAGCCGTGGCCATTACACCGTGTGGTGGTGGAAAAGTACCTGCTTTCGAATGCTGCTGCTACGCGTCTCTGTGCTTTCCTGGAACCTATGCTTGCGGTCGATCAGCGAGAGCGTAAAGAAGCACAGGACATGTCCGACCACGAATGGCTGCACGTTGAGGATGAAGAATGGGTTGGCATGGATGAGTGGTAAATTGCCCACCATCGTCTAACAACCTGAGTCATGCCGTGATAGAAATGTAGACACAAACTCTAGAACCACCTCTCATGAGCTAGATATCTTGGACGCTTTTGTCTCACTTATGCTGCATACTCTGTATCAATTTTATATGTAGTTCTCCCCTCTGCTTACAAGACCTCCACATACAAATCACCTACTTGGATATCTAACAGCATTACCAGGTATTGCCACCTACAGGACTTGAGGGTGCACGAAAGGCTCTGCTGTTACATGATAACACTAACAGTGACCAGATATCAGACACCCTTTCCTGGAGGCTGCGGTAACTTCACCGCCCGTATAGACCTAGGCGACGTGTATCTGGCCCAGGGGAACACGATTTATCACCCTGATGATACGTCACAGTGAATACTTAAACATCACAAACTTCACTGACCCATGATACATGATGGTTGAATAGATCTACATGCTATCGGCAATCTGTGACGGTAACCGGGCCCTTCCTCAGAAATCCTCAAAAATTCTCGTGTTTGCTATTTCCAGATTTGCGGAGACAACAAGGTTTCTCAAGGCCCCCCCCACCTCCCGGCCATGGCCCTGTATGCACATTCGTCCAGGTGTCCAATGGGTGCCAGATAGGTTACATTGCTTGAAATCGTATATTTTCATCTTGTGGAATCTGATCAACAACTCTTCACTAAATCACTATGTAAAGTAGACCATTCGTTATCTATATTGCCACGTTTTTATGTACTTCAACTACTATATAAGTGATGATTCCAGCTGGGTGATTTTGGGGCGGAGGACAAGGCCCTAATACTCGCAAGGTTTGAAATTTCAACGGGCAACGGATCAATCTCCGGCTATGGCCTGTGGGTCGATGGCTATGCCTTTGAGTGTGTCCGTAAGGCCCAGGATTCCCTTGTCATCGAGGCCTATTAAAGGCGCGAAAGTCTGCCGTATGACAGGAACACTCTTGGTTGGATTCCCAACCATTGAGTGCGGAGGGTCTAGCACGGTGGATCAGCGACACTCGGCGTTACAATTTAATTCATCTATACCTCGAGGCCTGGCAATGGCCAGACGGCTAACCTTGGGACTCATTTGCCTTCTTTCGGCAAACAGTGGGATTAGCTTGCCCATTTTACAGGCACCACACACTGTCCAAACCAAAGTCATCACGGTTGCACGAGTGAACCATGCTCAGATGCCCCGACTTACCGCATTCATCGGGCCGTATTGATTTGGAGTATCTACCATAGCTAGGAGCAAAAAATCAGACGCTTCCAGTAGCACTTCATCTCGCTTACACCTTTGAGCACTTCCCGCATTCTAAATTGTGTGTAAGATCAAACACCTGCCAAGATAATGACGAAAACTAGCTCACTCCATTCATATGGATACGATATTTCATAACCGTGCCGGGTCTATTATGATTAGTGCAAGCATGTCTAAGCCTGGTGCGGACCGCTCACAGAAATATGGATATCTGGATGTTTCTGCATGACTTTGCTCGCCCTGACATCGATATCGATACGTGATCGAAAGCAAGAAGTACGATACTAACCATGACTTAAAAAGTTGACCATGTCCTTCTCGAGGTTGGTTATCGATCACCCAGCACGCCAAATGGCACATCTCGTGAGACAGGGTATTTCGAATGCGTTCTGGATAACCCATTCGAATTATCAGCATAGCGTGTTGCGCTCGGAAATAGGGGTAACCCACCATCGCAGTCCAGAATTTTGGATGCCAACTCGATCTTTGTAGTATGTGCCCCCTCGCGCGAGCTAAGAATAAAGTTTAGTTAAGGGAACTGGGGTTTCCGGAGGCGTACCGGTGCCAGCGTGCCCGCCCTGCGGTTGTCAGCAGGCGTTTGCTCCATTCTAGAGTGGTATTCTTTGGGAGGCGATCACCGAAAACTTCCCTGTTCAGTTCAGCAAACAGCTCGGTAGCATACTTCTGCTGTAGGGCTTGCTCATTTGCCTTGTGGACTGAATGCCCCGTTTTTTTGCTGGGTGACTTTCGAGAAGCCCGAGGACATTCAGGAACAGGGTTTTTTGGGGGGGAGTTAAGCGATGGATTGCTCGTTGTAACATCTTGACCTACGCCAACGAGCACTGGTTTACCCGAACCATAAGGTAGAAAGGACCTGACCATACCTTCGGTGGGAGGGATGCCTCGAATTGGCCTTCGGGAACCCGGGGGATCATTCCTAGATAAAAATGGGTACATTCAGTAAAGCAATAATGATCTACCAAGCACGCACAATACGAGAATGCAATCTTGGTCGAACTCTCCCTCGTCGCTCGTATCAACATACAATGGTATAAATTTCTTGTGGGGTGGTCGTTGTTTCCCCGAGTTGGGGATCCTTTTTTCTCGCGGTCCTTTGACCAAAGGGGACAACAGTTCTGGAAGGTCCGATGAATTACTCGACTCGCTGTCAGTCAACTCAATCACATCGTTCCCTAAGGAAAACCCTAAATCGCGGTGTTTATTGGGTATGAACTTGCTATAGTCATTCAGGTACGTCATTCATAGGAATTCATGGGAGGATCATACACTCACCTAGAGTGTGGCTGACTGAACCTACAGATATTTAGCGCGTCACGACTGAGATATTTCGATACAAAGGCGATTACTTACACGTCGTCCTCAGAGTCAGATGAAATATCTATGATTTGGAGGATGGGATTATTCTCCGCGGAAGACGAGGCTCTGTGGAGACAATCGCGATCGGGTTGAGTGACAGGCTCAGGGCAAAGGAACTGCAACAACTTACTTCGGTTTGTCCCTTTTATTATCCAATGCCATGGCACCACTATCCAATGCACCACCGCAGCCACGTCGCGTTGGTAAGGCGGTATGTACGCTACTACGCGTCGTAGACTCGGGCACGTGCATATCAAACATCGTCATGTGACGTTGGCAGATCGTCCGCTATATACGGCAGATTCGATAACTTACTGTCGCCCGCCTAGCTCAATCGGATAGAGCGTCAGACTTTTACGATTGTACGAGTAGTGCAAGGCGGTGATCTGAAGGCTGCGAGTTCGACCCTCGCGGTGGGCTATGACTTTTTATCGGTAAGTTTTCTCGATTGCCGTAACTTATTTTACTTTGTAAAAATTCCAATAAACTGTCGACCTTTGGAAAGCACAGTCCTAGTGTAAAGGGCCGCAATATTGCAGGAAAGGGTCCTGATAAATGCAGCCGATCCTACGAAGCACCATGGCAAATCAACGAAGTTCCGAGTAACACTGCTGAAATAGCAAACAGAAAAAACAAAAGGAAAACGCGTACACCAAAACTTATAGCCCACCGCGAGGGTCGAACTCGCAGCCTTCAGATTGCCTAGTCTAAGAGTCTGACGCTCTATCCGATTGAGCTAGGCGGGCGACATTTATTATTGGAACAAAACTTCTATGTGTTGATGCAGGATGATGTGCAGAAAAAATCAATACAAGTACATCAATGAACACCATACTTTGACAACAGGATCGCACACAAGTTGATGACTACATACATCCCAGAACATTACATTATATCATACTCCAACCCTGCGTAAATGATTAAGAGATTGCCACTGAACCTGAACCCGAATCATACTAAACTCACCTATGAACAACCTTCTTTTGCCCGCTGAACCTAATAACCTCTCTCTTTTCCAGAATGTATAACGTGCGTTCAAGGGCGTGATTTGAATAGCCTTGCTGCGTGACAAATTCCTTGGCGAGACTCTGGTAACTCGCACTCCATCCTACCGGCAACCGCCTCCGGAGCTCTTTCTCTATGCGGCCCATCTCTTCGTTCAGCTCACCCCGGGACATCCCATCAACGGAACCTGCCGACACCGCATCCATAGTTGAGAACTTGAACAGACGTATTGCTTCTTCAACGTGGTGATTCTGCACGATAGACGACAAAGTTATCTTCGCAAGTGCCTCTGATGTTCTGATGATGGCTTCCAATTGGCTGGCATGCGATCATTAGCCACAACGGCAGAAGGATTTACCATGCTTAACAAACCGAATGGTTATAGGTATTGAACTTCGCTCGTCATTGTCCCGCTCGACCTGCTGAACCTGCTTTCTCAGGCTGACGAAGTGACTGCTTAACATTTCCTGAGCATCCTGGGAAAGGCGAGGAGCACATTTACTACAAGGTACGCTGAGCATAGTTACTCGGCCAGGAGACGAAACATGCCTCTTGCAGTATGCAATGTACCGCTTCATCTTGTCAATATCGATCTCACCCAGAACTTCGCCATTCTTAATGTTTTGGTTTGGTCGGTTCATATGAATGTTCATTACGTGCTTCGCAATCATCTACTCAGAAGGGTAAGGGAACGATCGGGCTAAAAGGACGGGTTAACGAACCCGATCACGCTGTTCATTATGCTCATCTTTGACTATAAATATCATGTCAAACCGAGACAAGATAGTAGTTTGGAAGTCGATGTTCTGAAAGTGGAGTGAAAACACTCAAGGCCCCAGGTCAATGGGAGAATAGACATAGACTCACCTCTCCTGGGCTTCGCCCTTCGTCATACCTGCCCCACACCGGGTTCGCTGCGGCAAGGACACTCGTCCGGGAGTTCAAGACCGTGGTGATACCAGCCTTTGCTATGGATATAGTCTGTTGTTCCATAGCCTCATGGATGGCAACACGGTCCTCATCACGCATCTTATCAAATTCATCAATGCAGACTACACCAGTGTCAGCAAGGACCATTGCACCCCCTTCAAGATAAAACTCTCGCTAATCAAGATCGAATCAATATCCCCTAAAGTACGTCTCATGAGGGCTCACAGAAACTGCGTCACGTTGAACGGAAGCCGTCAGACCTGCCGCGCTTGAGCCCTTGCCTGACGTGTATACAGCAATCGGGGCAACCTGTTAACGCCATTAAACCCAGCCGGACGAAGTAACGGCTCGTACCTTCTCCACGAACTTGAGTAACTGACTTTTAGCTGTACCGGGATCTCCTAGTAGCAATACATTGATATCTCCCCTTAATCGCATCCCATCAGGTAGCACTTTCTTCGACCCTCCGAATAAGAGACAAGTGATTGCCTTTTTGATATCTGGATACTCATAAGTGACATACTGACAATCAGGAAGAAGCTGGAAACGGACCTATGCAACCATAAATGCTGGGGGCGACACTTTTCGCGAAGCGTTCGTAGAAGCCTTCGCCCCCTGCCATCTCGGCGAAGTCTTCCTCTTCTTCAGGAGTGAACTGCACTCCAAAGGGGTTTGACGCTCCCCCACTTGCAGAAGGAGACGACAGCTCAATATGAACCAGACGCAGATATGGCTGTCGGAGAGCGGCCGGCCCTGCGGATTTCTATCCTGGGTTTCAGTAGCATGGTGGACAAACAAGAACCGCCGAAGGCTCACATTTTTTGCCGAGTTGAATGTCGAATAGATCCCAGTGGCAACGATGCGTGATCCCGGAACGACCTTTCCGGTAAGATATCTATCGGCTGATAAGAGAATGTGTCGAGGAAGCTCCCCAACTGGGACCATGTCTGGTGCCTCTTGGAGCTTGAACGTTTGTTGGTCCACGAAGCTAGACTTTGAATGAACAATGATATAAGGATCCAGTGGACAATCCTTCTTTTGATTGTCCAACTCAGGAGCGTCACAGACCCTTGGGAGGCCTCTATCAGCACCACTGCCGAGACCGCCGAGACCACCGGAGGGATATATAATTTTCGTCGATTTGCACGCACGACATTGAAGATGGAGTTTTGTGGATCTAGAAGAAAGGACGGAGGCAGAAATGACGATGCCTGGTATACGAACTAGCTTATTCATCGTGTCCGCAGTAAGGTCACGAAATCGCTGCATGCTTAACCCGGACTGAATGGTTGTTTGGATTTTGGGTATAGGCTGGAGGGTTGCTTCTCCTCGCTCGTCAGACGTGCTTGCTAGAGGGAAAAGGATTGACCTGGCCGCTTTGGTGGCGGCGTTCTCAAACTTTAAAAAACATTAGAATGAACAAAAGTACAAATGCGGAGCGACCCACCAAGGGAAGAATATCCGCTGGTCGATCCTGAATCGCATGTGCAAGTTCATCGTTATACAAGCTAAGGTGGCGAAGGTCTATCTCTAGTTGGTACTGTTTCAAAAGAAGATTTCCGCGCAGATTATCTCTACAGACAACTGAATACGACATTCGAGCAAAAAAGGGGGGAAAGCAAACCTGTAGATGAAATCACCGCCCACCCTGTACTGCAGCAAGAACTCGAGAAGGTGCTTTTCCGTCTGCGAGGGAGTATCTATTGAGGTTGAAGCGGAGGGTGGATCATGGACGTCGACGGTGAAAACTCGATTCGCGTCGAAGCCAGACATGGTGCGAGGCACTGAACTCACAGGCAATGCGATAATACGCGTTTGGATCGGTTTAGGGCAGGCCCTTTCGCGTTCTGCGAATTGTGGATTGTATTCATAATGCTCGCTATTCGCACTATGAACAAGTCCCGTTTAGCTCAGTTGGTAGAGCGCGTCACTAGTAATGACGAGGTCAGTCGTTCGAGTCGGCTAATGGGAAATCTTTTTCGACTTGGCGCGTACGGAATCCGAGCCGCCTTTTCCTTTTAGGCTTGATCCAACTTGCCACAGGCCATCATGACTCCAATGGACATCGACGAACCTTCGGTCGTCCTCCCAGCGACCACTACATCTAGCCTTTCTCTTTTACTGTATGTCGACATCGCGCTCCACCAGTGTATTTAACCTCACAGCGTGCATACAGTCACCCCCTCCCGATTCTAAATATCTCTGAGCACCTCACGCGATTAAAACTTCAGACGAGATTGCCCCTACCATTTGGTAAGCTGTCTTCTTCGATCGACCACTAGCCAGACCGCATGTTGTGTACAGTGCTTGGCGCGTTACTCGGTACACAGAACGGCCGAGAGGTCGAGATCGTCAACACGTTTGAGTTGGCAGTAGAAAGTGGTCGTGATGACATGGTCGATCATGGTTTTCTAGCGCAAAGACGGGATCAGTGTAAGTCGCCTCCCTCTAGGTTGGTCTTTCCACCGCATGTCGGCCTAGACAAGCAGGTGTTCCCTTCGTTGGAATTCATTGGTTGGTACACCGTGGCGCCGATGCCGTCTCTCCGTCATATAGCGCTTCAGGATCAGGTCAGCCGAAGTTGTTTTGTACCTTCTCTCGAGAATTGATGGCTCGCTGCACAGTTCACGGGATATTGCTCCACGCCACTCCTCCTTCTACTCCAGCCTTCTTCATCCATTTCCACCTCCTCCGATATTACTGGCCAAACCCTCCCTTTCAAGGCTTACGAGCCTTCCGTGGAGATCAGGGACAAGAAGACGCGATCTGTGTTTATTGAGGCACCATACAAAGTCGAAACGGGAGAAGCAGAGCGCATTGCTGTTGACTGGACAGCAAAGGGTGGAGGAGGGAGTACAAGTTGCGAGTATCTGGCCATCTTGGTGTTTCACATCACTACGCTGATGCAGTCCAGTGGAATCCCACTTGCAGGCACAAAGAGCTGCGGTCAAGATGCTCCATGAGCGAATTTTGGTGCTTGTACAGTATGTCACGAACGCGATTGCAGGTGAGGGATGGTTGCTGGTCATTCCTGCAACCTGAACGACGGTCCGTACTACAGGCCATGTCCCTAGAGACCACACAATTCTTCGATCAATTTCTGCCTTGATTGCATCTCTCCCTGCCAGCGAGAACAAAGGTTTCCGCGAGGAATTCGACACGGTAAGTCGAGCTCTAGTTCACAATGCTTTTGAGCGTGTGCTATAGATGATCCCAAAATTATCCTGACACTGCTGCTCTCCAGGAATATGAAGATGTACAGCTCACGGCCTTCCTGTCTGCGCTGACAAAATCAACAAACACATTGAATGATGTGCGTGATACCCGCTGTTGCGGATGAGCTTTGTGTCCAAAAATCGTCCTGTAGCTTGTCGATAAGCACCTCATTCTAAATGGTACTCCGCGTGACGAGAGGGCCATGGGACCAGGTCCAAGGAGGCGGATGGGTAGGCAAGGGGGCATGCTTGGGGATTGGGGGATGCACTCTTAGACCGGGACATACCATTAATCCAAGTACGTGCGTATTACTTGGGGCGTCGACCCTGCAGACTGTAAGTATTGACTTGTGATCCCTCGACAACGGAGAATCGACGAGAAAAGAACCCTGCGTGTCTCAATACGTGGTGCATTTTAATTACTAGTTTCGCTGCCCTTGGCTGCAGCCCGCAATCACCTTGTGCAAGATATACCGTCGTCGCAAGATACACTGACCCTGACATTCCCCGAAGAGCTGGTCAACATCGGAGGAGTCTGCATCCTAGGCTATAGCTGGCTGTATGTGGTGTGTAGGCCCTAGTATTACATGGAATCTTTGCTTACTGGAGATCGTTTGCACGCCTGACCAGCGCCATCCAACGGGT
>JBBPJV010000318.1:0-27898 GCA_038088915.1 Sutorius aff. eximius
CTCCTGCTCCCTCTGCCCCTCCTGCTCCTGCTCGAGCATTCGAAACTCCAGTGGTAATTGAGGCTCCTCAGGTGGATGCCCCATCTCAGAATATTTCTCAGCTCATCACTTATGTATGTACTATCTGTCAACCTATTGAACCTGTCTTATCAAAGAAGTGACGCTTTTCGATCATGGGGAACTTAGGGTGGCAAGGATCCGATTACGCATGTCACGAATGGATGTGTATTCATTCCTTCTGATCACTCCGAGCACCATGTCCTGGTTGCCTCGCTCTCCCTGCAAGCCGAGTACATGCGAGTCGTGGCACCCAGCACCGACACCCGTGTCTATTACACGGTTCGTAAAATCCTGTTGCTTACCTTGAACACGAATTCAGTCCGACATATTCAGTGCGAGGTCAAGAACACTAGTGAACACGTTCTGCTCCCAGGCGCTGTCAAAACATACCTAAACGACAAACACGTTTCTTCCACCGACATTCATGTGCGTCTAAAGATCACCGGCGTTGACGTCCATCTGATGTGTTGCCTTTCGACATGCTATCATGTAGAGCACCGAGTTGCCACAAATACTGGAATGTTCGCTCGCTGTTGACACCGGTGTGAAGACGATCCACAGTCACGTACCAGACGCATTGCCCACTACTGGGGCATTCACTGCCAAAGCCACGACGACATACACAAGCGCGACGGTCATCCACAACACACACGCGGAGCCGATCCGGGGCGTCGTCGTGCGGAGCGCCATCCCATTGCCCGCGGATCCACGTATCTCGATCATGTTGAAGGAGCCTGCAGGGCTAGCCGAGACGGATGAGGGGAGTGTGTCAGTAAAGGAAGGATGTCTGGCACGATGGTCTACGACGAGGGGACGGAACGGCAAGCAAGCGGGATTGTTTGAGTGGGTGTGTGACGTGGACCCGGGAACGGAGGTGTTGAAAGCCGTTTGGGAGGTGTCTGCGCCACGGGACCTGAAGTTGTTCGAGCAAGCGCGTTCTTAGCTCGCACATGCGGCGTACTCTTCGCCCTCTACACACACATGATCTCGTATGATTTAACTGTCACGGAGGATCGTTTGATGATGTCATGCGATATGCAGTAAATTCTTCACTCTTCTATTCGTACATTGTTCTTCCATCTCGAAATCCAGAGGAAAGATGTGTATGTCTACTAGAGCACACCGTCGCTGCGGATCGCGCATTGTCCAAAGTCGAGTTTCTTCAGGCCCTCTTCCTTGGGTAAGATATCCTTGGGATTAGTTGAGTACAGTTGTTACGTGGTCGCGAGAGAACCGAACGCACGTGCTCGAAGATGCCAAGGGGTAATGCCAGCGTAACGCAGGCGTTGGGAGAGTCCTGTCGCCGAAGAATACCTGCTAAGAGTCTTGATCCGAGTAGGTGGTCGGACACGTACCACAACAGCACCGACGTGACTTTCGACCGGGGCAGCTGAAAGAAGGAGGTCTAGTGAAACATCAGTCAGAAGTCAGAATGGAAATAATGCATCGTGGAAGACAGGGGTGGCACGTACATGCTTGCTCGCGGGCTAGATGCGTAGGCGTGCCATTTCTGAATACCAGGAATCAAGGCCAAAATGTCACTCACTATAGCCGATCTAGGAAATCGGATGTAAACGGCGTTCAAGAATGTATTGGATCAGATACACACCTTTTGCAGGTATGCGATCGCATTGAGCGCGGCTTGTTTATACGCGACGGTCCTGAAAATGGATCAGTGTTGCTAATCGCTCACAAAATATTCATGCTCACGCGTCCATGTGGTATTGCTTCCCATCGCCGTCTAACTAGACATCAGGGAAAGCGGACCCAATAGAAATGCTCCAGATCACGCACGAATGTCAACACTGATGCCCTCAAAGATGAGCTAGGTCATACTTAACACCGCTATCGAACAAAGCTCCAACTAAATTGGTTCACCTTGGCAGAGTATAACGGGTCAACAGGAGAAGGCTGTCGAAGTGGGTTAAGACTTGTCACTGGAACATCTCCTAGATACAAACTAAGAAAATGGGCTGCTTGAGTGCAAACTTTTCGACACCGCCCTTGATGATGCTAGTTTTAAACTTGATGATACCAGCCTATAGGTATCGTTAGCAACATACACTGGAAAGGGGGAATCACGTCTCCCCATTTCGATGGCCCCGCAGAAAGAGAGCTGACAGATCAACGTCAACTATGGTCACGTCAGCTACACTGGTCGACTATACCTCTCCCTAAGTGGTTCTCAGCATCCAGTTACAGAGGCAAACGAGAAAGAATTTACATACATCACCTTGTGAGAAATGCAAGTCGCCAACAGAGAGATTAGCACCTTTCACGAAGACTGGGAAGTAGCACCGAGATCCCCTAGCGGAATTAGGCCATAAGTGACTTATCTTCAACAGAGGAAACCTACTTGGAAAGGTTCTTGATCTATCCCAAATTATTATCAACATACGCAGCAGCACCTATAGAGGGCTACCACTCACGTCACAGTTTCCTCCATGCTCACGCCCTGGAATGGTGCGTGCGCCATCGCGGTATATCCTCTCCCGAACATCAGCTGGGAGGTCTTGACCAACATACGCCCCTGGCGCGAGGGGCGGTAGTGCAACAGGGGGTACAGCATCAGCATTCGCCTCAATCAAACCTACTTCACGCTTGTTCCAAGTGGCAAGAAGTTCGTGAGACGGTGCGGTTCCGATCAATCCTGGGTGAGAGACGCCTGCGAAACGAACTCCCGGAATGTGTCTGGATGTGGCGTAGACACCTAGTTTCATCCTCAGCCCACCGCCAGGAGTCCCGAGCACCATTAATCCCACCTTCGAAGTCCCAGATGGCCTTGGCTGCTCTGCTCTGGAACTCGCGTGCTGAAAAGAGTAAAGGTTATTGGAACACCACTCTCTCCACCGAATAAATGCAACCCACCAAACAATCCACCACCATTTTCCAGCTCGAAGATGCCCTGTGAAATATCAGCCTGAGTGCCTTTGCATAGTAACGAATGACTCTAACGCACGGTGTAGCCCCACGGCATCTTATCAAATGGCTTCACTATGATTGATCCAGATGAGTGTAATCGAAGGATTTATTTCTTCGGTCATACCATCCAGAATGTCGACAACAAGACAGTCACCAGGCTCTGCACCCTCCACGGCAATCGGGCCTGATAAGTTGTGGACAGAAGTAAGATCAACATCGCGAATATCATCGCTGACTAGTAAACAAGCGCAATATCAAAGCACGATACTGACGACGCCATGAGTAGAACATACAGTCGTTATTTCCAATCTGGGCACCGGTCCAGTCTTGTCGGGTTGCAGCCAGTAAGTAACACTACACCATTGTGCTCCGCAGCGGCGACATACCAACGCATTCGATATTGAATACCTGAGAAAGCGTTAGGAAAGTATTGAAATACTTGCTCCACGTACTTCGCCTGGCTTTACGGTTACAAAGGGGGGTATATCGGGACTAGCTCATGATAGTCAGTCAAACCACATCTGCCAAACTCCTATAAATCAACGTACTGCCATCTGTTATGAATACCCTGTGTTTAAATTGTCAGCCTGATACACCGTGTATAGTTTGAGTGTCTATATACACCTTCTGCTCCCGTGCAGGTCTAGTGTTTCGAACAAAAAATCAGGGGCACTAAAGCCGGTAGGAAGTCATGCTCACACGAATGGATCGAGCTGTGGAGTGTCAAGCTGTGATCCGATGCTGGTACTTGTAGGCTCTCACCTGAATAAGGGTCGGATGTGTGACAGAGTTAGCCACGGTAGCCATTCGAACGACAAACTGTTAACTGTCCAGTTAGAAGAGAAGAAGAGCCGAGCCATAGCGGGGAGATCTGGGAGTTATAAGGACGTTCCCATTCCAAGATAAGCAGACGGAGCGGCGTTTATCCCGTCTTATCAACGTTCATAAAGGTCAGTGACACGGTAGTAGACGCTGGAGAATACATTTGCTTAAGTTGATAACATGACCTCTGCCATGGGAGTGGTCGCACGCGACTACCTAGCCTGAGAGCCCCTGAATATGTTCAGCAAAATGGCGCACGATTGGTGTTTGGCTCGACTAAGCTACAATGGAGGGCGTCTCACTTTCAGCGGCGTGGATGCGTAATGTGAACGGAGCGGTCGCATCAGGTAAGTAAAGCGAGGAGCATCGTACGGCAGCTGGCACAGCAATCGACGTGCCAAAGAGACTTGACGGGTGGAAATGTTTGCCAAATTGAAACGTGTGAATCGAGATCAGAAAAAACCTGGCAGCGACTTGACCACCTCAATTTGTTTTCCGTGTCCCCCATGAAGCACCAAGAGTGTCCATGGATTCTCAGCTCACAAGTCCTGTGTGTGAAAGACGAGTCGTCTCCAGGTTAGGTCTGGATGCAACGGTATTGTTACTGTCGATCGATTCGCACGAGTCTACGAGACCTGGCTCCAAGTGTCACTCATATCTGACCCATAGAAATGACGATTCTCTCTCCAGTTCCATTGCCGAGCGATACGCAATCACGGATCGAAAGACGACGCCCTTGAAGGATTTCGTGAATGAGGTGTTCGGAATATACCATCCATTTTTGGTCAAAAGCATTCGGAATCTCGGATTTCGGTCCCATCTGCGTCACGTGCGACCACAGCCCTCGGAACCTTCCGACCACACCCCATCCCGAGACAGATATGTGTACGTAAGGACCGCCCACGCCATCTCGATACAACCCACGACGGTGACATTAAGTAATGATCATATGACGAGAGATGTCGTTTCAGGTTCTGTGACTTCCACCTTTGCGCCGTCAGCCCAACAAGTCTATGGTCACGCGGAACATCCGACATAGGCATACCTTCGTCTCGTCCCACTTTGTTTCGACTTCACGATTTCCGAGAAGATTTCGATTTAACACGCACGGTGCGTGTGGCTTCGAGTTACCACTCATTGGACGCTTGGGCTGCTATACCCAGCAACCATGCGACGGAAGTCCATAAACTTAACTCACCGCGGGTACAACCGAGAACTTCACTGTATTGCCGTTCAGGGGTGCATTGCTTGCGAATGATGAACAAGGGGTTATCTCCTAGGAAAATCTCGTCCCATCGTAGTTATCTGCGTTGTCACTGCGGCTGTTCCACAGATTCTATTCGTGTGAATACGCAATATCCGCACTCTTCGACCATGCTGTGACCTCGTCCTCGGGCCTCGGCTTACCAAGTGTTAGCCTGTTCGAGCTTTCCCTTTTTGCTAGTGACCGGAAGGATCTGTATAAATACTGTTTACTCTTGTCATAGGTGTTCGTGATTGTGCGTCTGCATTGTGCTCACTGTTTGCTCACCACTCCCGCATCATGTCTGCAGAATTCGACATCATTTTTGCCGGAGGCGAGTTGATTTAAATTTGACCTCCACATACGCTCTGCTCACTTAATGCCAGGCGGAACCACCGCTTGTGTTATCGCAGGACGTTTAATCGCCGCAGACCCCTCTCTTAGGATTCTCGTCGTTGAGACTGGCCAACACTCACTCGACAACCCGGGCCACACCCAGCCCTGCAGAGCTGTTGGGCATATCGTGCCGACCACTACCACACTCTTCTGCCACGTTGCTAAGCCGAGCACACACCTCGACGGGCGTGCCGCTGTCGTCCAATGCGGCCGGGTTGTGGGCGGCGGCTCCGCTGTGAATTGTGAGTTTCAACCAAAGCAGCTGTCTCCATGTTTCATCCAGGTTCCTACACATGATTTACGGAGCCGTCGTTCTTGGTCTTACACATAGGGATGTTGTACGTGCGAGGCGCCGCATCGGACTACGACGACTGGGAATCGTTCGGTAACGAAGGCTGGAGCTTCAACGAGCTTCTTCCTTTCTTTGGAAAGGTAAACATATTCGCAAGACATCAAGATCTTATAACGAAATGACCCATGATCAATTGTGTAGTTCGAGACGTTCACGCCGGTATCCGGCAGATCAACCCATGGGTACTCCGGACCAATCCAGATATCTTCTGGCGGATTTGACTTTGGGCTTGGAAAGGAATTTTTGGACGTGGCGCGGGCATACGATCCTGGTCGTCCGCAAGTCGATGATAGCAATGATTTTAAGACGGCGAATGCGTACAGCGTGAGCATTTGATTCCGTCGACATACTATGTACCCACCGTTTCGCTTTCCACTAGCCAGGCTACAAGTAAGGGTCCGGCGCAGAGACTATAGGTGATTGCGGCTAACCCTTCCGCTGACTAATAGATACATCGACTCCGTTACCGGAAAGCGCTCTGATGCTGCCTCTCGATATCTGTACCCGCATTCGGAGAATCCGAACTTGAAGGTCCTGGTAGGTAGGCGTGTGAAACGCGTTATAATCGAGTACGTTGGACTTGAGAAGATTATATACGATTCAGCTCATGCATCGAAAGGAACGGACGTGCGGTCGGTATCGAATATAAGACAGACGCGCAAGGAGTCGGTGACGAGCTTGTTACCGCGAGGGCCGCCAAGCTGGTTGTTGTTGCTGCTGGAGCGTTAGGTTCCCCAGCCATTCTGGAAAGGTCGGGAATCGGCTCTCCGTCCGTTCTCGAAGAGAACAACATCCATGTTCTGATTGATTTGCCTGGAGTCGGGGAAATGTACCGAGGTGCGTCAGTACATCGGGAGTGTCTGTCTCACGGTGATGTTGATGTTTTATAGACCATTTTGGCGCTTGTCCGACGTTCTATGCATCAAATGAGACGGACACAATGGATGATGTGTGGAGAGACCCCGAAGCTATTGCGGGTGAGTGGTTCATTCGATCAAGCCACATGAAGATGTATGGCAGGTCAACATGACTATCAGTGCGAGTGAAAGAATGGGAGAATAATGGAACAGGGAAGATTGCACACAAGTTTGCCATTATATTTCTCCTACTAGTTTGGGTTACCGAGCACTTTCATCGCAGTGGAATCGAAGCCATGGCCAAAGTGCGCCCCACAGCAACGCAGTTGGCATCGGCTGGG
The DNA here is from genome assembly GCA_038088915.1 of Sutorius aff. eximius. Lineage (NCBI taxonomy): Eukaryota > Fungi > Basidiomycota > Agaricomycetes > Boletales > Boletaceae > Sutorius > Sutorius aff. eximius. The sequence goes on from JBBPJV010000318.1 coordinate 6,994, forward strand.
CCCGCATTACAGTCAAGATGGGAAACATTCTTCCAGCACAAGCCCGACAAGCCTATGGCTATGATCGTACCATTTAGTGGGTAAGTCACAGTCGCGCCCTTCGCTTATCAATTATTCACTATCGTTTTATTTCATTAGTTTTCCATTGAATCCCGCCATGGCACCCGAACGAAAGATATTCTCCGTGACCTATTACATCGTAAGGAAATATGGCGACTCTCCCTGCCATGCACTTTCTGACATTTGTATTCGAGTTGTACCCAGAGTCGATTGGCAGTGTGCACATCACGTCTGGTGATGAAGTGAATTCATCCCTGGAATTGGACCCTGACATCATGACCGAGTATGTCTTCTACGTTCTCCATCGTTGCTTGCCATGTTCATCCGACCGATCCCCAGAGCTGGTGACGTTGCTCAGCTTACTCTGCTGTACAAAATGTCACGTGAACTCCTGAGGCGTATGCCCACATATCGAGGAGAGGTGGCAGCCCACCATCCCAAGTTTCCTCCCGGTAGTGCTGCTGTTTGTACCGAAACGGCTGGACCTGTTCCGATAGATGCACCAGACATTGTGTATTCTAATGCGGACGACTCAGCCATCGAGAAATTCCATCGCGATCGGGGTGGGTCACCCTGTTTTAACCCTCTTTCGGTTCCATTGCTAAACCTTTCCCATCGGGATGGTTGTAGTGGTGCCGACCTGGCATGCGGTCAGTTCCCAGATGCACCATTTTCCATGTGTGTCATTGATAAGGGGGTTAATCTAGCTCGGAACATGCGCCATGAAACCCCGTAACCAGGGTGGTGTCGTCGATGCACGTCTGAACGTATACGGAATAAGGGGCCTCAAGGTTGCAGGTATATCGGTCCTCGACCTTGACACTCCCGCTTTGTTCTGACGATAGGCTTCCTAGATATGTCAATCTGTCCGACCAACGTTGGGAACGTATGTCACTATTTTTTACACCATCTGAAGGTTAATGTTAAGGTCACCCATGCCCCCATTCATCCTTGGTTAGAATACATACTCCACTGCGTTGTTGATCGGGGAGAAGGCCGCAACTATTATCGCAGAGGATCTAGGTATGAAAATTACATGGTGAATAGAGACGGGAAGTATGGATCCTCCAGTGCAGTGTACGCGAAATGGAGCTCGGGTGCAGATAACAATGACTGTATGTTCTACTCGTGCAGGAACCCTCTTGGAAACAAGTCTGTCGTTCTTCACTTGCTCCCGTATAGTATGTTTGGACAGATGCGCGTCGTGTTGGCTTGGGGCCCCGGGGCCCAGGAAAGATGGGTTTGCCTTGTCTTCAACATAAAATGAATAAGGTCAAACACTGATCAGGCAGAATACTTGGTACTTTGCTACGTTAGCCTTATCACTTGAGGGATCAGTCTAACTCGGAAATAGGGGATAAGGAGTGCAGGTGACGGTCTACTGGTAGTAACATGACACGAATTTGGACACAGGATCTTGGCTTGCCTCTAGCCTGTCAGGTTTGGCAGTTAGGTCGCTGAGTGAAGCCGAGCCGGATGTCTGTTGCTAGAGCAATTGAAGAGGCAACGCAGACCGACGGAGGTTATAGGTGGAACCTTGCAAGGACAACCGTTTTGCCTTGAAGTAGCCAGAAAGGTTTCCTTTTTCAAAGTGCCGATACATTGACTGTACATGCAGGAGACGGCAGGAAGCGCTCCCAGTGGCACTTATGTGCATACGACCACATCTGTTGGACTAGTTCTGTTCTGTATACGCTGCAGTTGAGAACTGACGTCCTCGTCCGTCATACACCCTTCACGCCCAGATCCTCGGCAATGATGGGTGCCGCCTTCTCTCCAATCATCAACGCAGTGGAAAATGTGTTCTGAACCAGATAGAAACGAATGGTCAGAATCCTTGATGTTCACCTTTACGCTCTGGAGAAAATGAGGCGTACGTGTCCAACATTGGTCAGGCAGATGGACAGGTCTGATGAGCCCACGTCAGGCATGGGTACAGATCGAGGAAGATTGAAATTATATGACAGACCTCCGACCTTGAGGCCTTCTATGCCATATACGTTCAAGCTTGCATCGATGACTCCGCCTTGGTTGCGTGGTTTCATGGCACACGTTCCAAGCTGGGTTATCCGATCCGATCCATCAATGACATGCAGGAGAAAAGAGACATCGCGGACTGACCGAGTGCCAGGTGGTGATTACTACGAATGAAACACGAAGAACCCAGCACTCGGATAATCGGACAGGAATGGCTCACCCCGATCTCGGTGGAACTTTGCAATCGCCTCGTCGTCCGCAGCAGATTGCGCGACGTCTGGCGCGCCAATTGGCACGGGCATATCCGATTCTCTGCAAGCGACGGGATTGCCGGAAGGGGACTCCGGATTATGGGCAGCCACCTCTCCCCGATATGAGGGCATACGCCGAATTAGTTCGCGAATCATCTTGTAGCACAGAAGGAGCCCCGCGACACCGCAGGCTCTGAAAACCAATGTCATGGGCAAGAACATAATAATAGGGGTCTGGGGGGCGCACTCGGAGCAAACACCAGGGTCAAAGTCCGGGGATGAGTTCACGTCATCACCGGACGTGACGTGGGCACTGCCAATGGACTCTGGGTGCAGCTCGAACACTAATGTTAGTAATATAGACGGAAGAGTTTCCGTACTTGCTTACAACATAGTAGAACACTGAGAGGAACTTCCGACCAAGTGATCTAGACGGATCCAAAGTAAAACTAGTGAAAGTCAATAAAGGTAATTACCCCTGCGCCGACGGCACCATAACCTACCCAGAAAATGGCACAATCATAGCCATGGGTTTGTCAGGACTGTGCTGGAAGAAGGCTTCCCATCTCGACTGCAATGTGGGACTAGCCGATGCCAACTGTGTTGCCGTCGGACGCACTTTTGCCGCGGCTTCAAATCCACTATAATGGTGTGCTCAGCAACCTGCGGGCGGGGGATAGATATGGACCGACGTGTGTGCGATCTTTGCTCTTCTAGTGCTTTTCCATTCCTTCAGCTGTGCTAATAATTGTGTTGACATGAAACACAATGTTATAAACCTTGAACACTACTCACTAGCAAGCTCTTTGGGGTCACTCCATACATCATCCATGGTTTCAGTCTCGTCTGATGCGCAGAACGCTAGAGCTTTCCAAAATGGCGGGGGAGCCCAATGCCCCCGCAGAAACCACGACCAACTTGGCGGCTTTCACGGTAACGAGCTCGTCACTGGTCCCTGAGCGTGCCGTCGCATCCGTTACATATTCAATGCCGACCGCACGTCCGTCCCTACCGCTGTCATGAGTCAAATCATAGATGATGCTTCCTGTCGAACGCACTCGATAATAACATATTTCACACGCTTCCCGACCACAATCTTCAGATTCGGATTTCCTGAATGTGGATACAGGTATCGGGAAGCAGCATCGGACCGCTTTCCAGTCACAAGATCGATACATCTTTAGTTGATGAGAAACCAGCTAGTGGTCTTTTCGTTGGACACTCACAGGTAACCTGCCTGACGGGACGGGATGAGTGAGTCCACTCATGGATTGGATCAAAACGCTCAATACGCATCTACGTTCCCGAAATCCTTGTTACCACCAACCTGTGGACGACTTGGATCGTATGCCCTTGCCACACCCAAGAATTGCTTCCCGAATCCCAGATCAATGCCACCACTGGATATCTGGATTGGTCCCGAGTAACCATAGGTCGGTCTGCCCGATACAGCCGTGAACGTTTCGAACTACGTAAATGGTCGTGCATCATTTCATTTGGCGTCTTGATTTTCCTACCTTCCTAAACGAAGGAAGGACTTCACTGAAGCTCCAGCCTTTGTTATCCAACGCCTCCCAACCGTCGTAGTCTGATGTAGCACCTCGCGCATACAACGTGTCTATATTGAAGATCAAGACCAACAAGGCCATAAGTTATGTGGCATAGGTTAAAGCAAGGACATGGACGTGCTTGCAACTTACAATTAACAACGGAGCCGCCACCCACCTCTCGACCGCACCTCTCGACCGTGGCACGACCGTTGAGGTACGGGCTTGGTCTGCCAACGTGAAAAGATAGGCTGGTCCTTCCCGGGGCGGTGTGCTCGACGAATCTGCAAGGTTGCTCGTAGGAGGGGAGGTTGCACGTGTGTTGGCCACTCTCGACAATGAGGATCCTCAGAGAGTACTCTGCGGCAATCAAGCGTTCTGCGATGGCACACGCGGTCGTTCCGCCTGGCCTTGGATAAGCCATGGGAACGCAAGGGAGAAATGCAAACAGGCTCGCCTCCGGCAAAGATGATGTCAAACTCTGGAGACACGACGTCGAAGCGAGGAGCAAATCTTGCAAAGGAATACACAATCAACAGGGACGGCGAAACGCAGTATATACTTGACCAAACGCGGCCCGTTATCCGGAGTAAAACCCATTATCCTGGCAGAATTCTCAGAAGGGTCGATAGAGAATGCTTCTAATGAGATTGCACGAACACGGGGGCTAGTAATAGACTCATCAGTCAGTCACCTCTGCATGTGAGGGCGCAGAATTTTCCTGTACGGGCCAGTTCGACGGGACGTGGCAATGTCTATAGATGCGAGGAGGCAAAACCCGCCCTCACTGACAAAATTACCGGCCTTGAAATGTATTATTCCAAGAGTACCTACAGAAACGATCTCAACGGCAGAAGACCTAGAGACTCTGGTCCGTGGGGAAAGCCTACGAGTCCGTGGTAAAAGTCTTTATGGCAAGGCTTGAAACAGCATCCATAGAAGACACAAAACCGAGTGGTGGCAGCGGGGGTTATAGACAGTGCCCGCTTCGTACTTCGCCGCTCGCTGACACAGTACCAGTGAGCGTTCACCAGCCTCCACGCCCTTCTAAGCGAAATCGATTGGCCAGTTTTTGTAAGCGTCCGAGGTGACTTGTGAAGATAAGGGTGAGACGGATGTGATTTTGAGCGTGATTGTACATGTTCGCATCTGCCCATGAACGAGCAGTGACATTTATTCGCGCAAGTTGGGCGAGTGACATGGGACAAGAACGAGCGCGCAGGGTGGAGTTCGTATTGACCACAAACGCGACTGTGAGTTGCTGGCAGGTAGCAGAATGTGTTCGCAACCGGTGAAGTCTGGCATGTCTACATGTGAAGTATCCCCAGTGTTTAGGCTGTGCCCCTGAGGTGAGAGGAACCCCTGTTACCTTGTTGTCAGAAACAAAGTTGTTGTTTCGCCCTGCAAAGGGCCTACAGTGACGAATAGTGATAAATTATCTAGTAAATGGTAAACTCAATTCACCTTTTCATCTTCACACCTCATCTGTGCGGGCCATCACAGGACCTTTCTGTTTCAACTACTAGCCTGTGACGCTGTTCACTTCGGTCCGAACAAATTGCACGGCCCGTATGACTCTATCTATCGCTGTTCGGCAGTTGGATTCGACAGTCCGTCATGGGAAAAGGATACCGAGAGATTAGAGACAGTAGGTCCAGTGCTGGGCCAGCACATCAAATGGGGAAAGTGTCGTAAAATGGTGTACCGGTCCAATCACAGTCCTTGTTCAGCCTCGCGTAGGTTCGCGAAAGCCTTGAGAAGCGCAACGTAACAAGTTGCTTTTGCAGATCTATGGCGCCAGTCTAGGAGAGCCCGAGTCTGGAAGCGTTATGCACCTCAAGGTCGCCCATCCTTCTTCTCACTCTTTGTCCCAAGTAAAGAAAACCGGGACCGAACTGCAGAAGTAAGTGTCGGTTATTCCTGCGTCCCTTGATCAATCCGAGACGAAAATATCTTCGAACTTGATGTAGGATGCAGCAGATATGATCGGTTCCTACAGTTTAATGCAAGCTATAAACAATGTCAACGGATTCATACAGTCAACGCCAACACTACGTTAAGATCATGAACAACACAGTATATTCCACCTGGTGACGTTTACACACAGCCACGTAGCTGGCATCCGCTCAGATTTCGCCCATTTCCCAAGCTTCCAAGAGGCACATCATCTGCGTCTGGAAGGCCTCGAACGTCAAGTTTGCGTCCGTATACATATCCGGTTCGTTCAGGCCCTTCAACGCTTCGTACACCCAGTTCTGGCAATTCCACGTCCACCGGTTACGAATCACCAGCACGAGTGCGATACGGTTCTGGAGACGTTCCATCCGAGCAGGCGAGACGTATCCGACAACGTGGCTCCCTCGCCAGTCTTCCCCTTCGTGGAGTGGGGTGTCGAAGCGGTCCCGAGTCGAGAAGGTGTTGACGATCTCGTGGCTGTTTCCCCGCTTGGCGGACGTGCGGACGATGATGGCCCAGTGCAGGGGCAACGGATGGCCTCGCGAGTACTCGCCACGCCATTGTTGGACGACTTCGATGGGGTAGAATCCTGCAGGAACTTACGGGCGGGAGTCCGGATGCGAGCAAAGGCGATTCAAGGGCGGGAGTGATGGATCCTGGGCGATGATGTGAGATCAAGAGGCGAGAACACGAATGACAACTTACACTTTCCGGACATCGTGCTACGGGGTGTATGCAGAGGTTGGGTATTGTGAGGATTGGAGACGGGTTGATAGGATCGAACTGACGCTTTCACTGACACCGAAGGGGATGCCATTTTGTGCTACAGGATCGCCCATTTTCTTTGTTCGTTGTGTCTTCGTACACGATCTATTGCTAGTGGACCGATGCGGCCTAGTGCCGTGCATAACCAATAAATACAAGGAAGCGCCTATGATGCAGGGGAGATACTGCACAACTATTCAGCCCTAAAATGCCCTTGAATAAGGCTTCATCCCTCGCGCCATTTGGTTGTTCTTTAGTTCCCAAACGGAAAAAGTTGTGTGCAAGACAGATCTTGCACCGTCTGGTAGAACGTAACCAAGTTGGTTTTAATCGCAGCTCTGAGTTCGGAGGTCGGATTTGGGTACAGCCGAGCCGTCATGTTGACTAGTTTCTGATAGGCATAGCAAATCTGAGGAATATCGGCATGGGTAGGCCAGACCGGCGAGATCGACGTACGCTTCCACTGTCTTGCGCATCCATCACATAGTTGCCCGCACCTTCGTTATGACCCGGCAAAACATCAATCAACTTGAAAGTCTTCGCGAACATGTCGTTGACCTGGACAAAGTCATATGGGCCCTGACGACGATAGAATGTTTTGGGGAACTTGTGTAATTCAAAAAAGCTTCGTGCGTCATCCAACGCGGCATTGAGCGTTGTGTCCACCGTCTGATTGCTGACGAAGAACGCAAGGGGAAAGGCCGTGTCTGCGTAGGCGCCTCCATAGCGAGGAGTATTGAATACAAATGTTGGGTTGCGTGCGATTGAGTCATTGATGCGAAGAGCCTTTTGCAAGGATGCAGACTCGAGTGTGAGCATGCCATTCCCAACAAGGTTGGCGGCAGAGACGAGCTGTGAAAGCTATGAACAAAACAGATGCGCGTCATGGTTTTCCATACCTGATCGAACAAGGTCCCATTGAAACTGTAGTTGTCACCGAAATAAAAGTCCCCACGAGTGGTGCTAGCATCACCTAGAACGAAGAGTCAACATGTGGTTAGTGCATAACTATCGTGGACATCCAGAAGTCCATCGTCGTGGCAGATAGGAAAACGAACTTGCCTTCGATATGGCCATGGATGTCGAGTCCGGGAGTAAGCTCGTAGTTCGCAGTTGTATTTGCACCAATGCTCATCAAGTTGGTTAAATGGTTCCCGTCAACGATGAAAGCCTGTGTCATTCCCAAGCATCATCCATCACCACCAGAGAGAACAAGATAGGGGACTACGTTTGGACATACCGCATAAGCTGAAAATGCAGCCAAGTTCCATCCCATGTTGAAACCTGAGGGCTCGGGGTGGGGGTCTTGACGAGAACGATGTACCATAATCCACTTACCCTCCTGGACAGCATTGATAATTTCAGCCGGGGTGGCAACACCAGTATGATTAATATACTTTGGGGAGGAATGATCGCTCGTGAGCAACTCCCGCCTGCGAAACATTGAATTGGTACTGACTCCATGAGAAGCCAGGGTATTCAGTCCCGGGCAGGGGCCACGAATATCACCTGGTCGAAGAGGCTGGTACGGGTGAGCTGAGTCATACACTAGCTTTGCGGACGTGTCGTTGATGGGAGGTGGGAGGGGTTGTGGGCCTGGCAAACTACTAAACGTTCGCGCCACCGCTCGCACCCCCTGCGGAGACAAGCCTGCGAGGGAACGATGTTCCGGGAAGTGCGCCAGATGCGGGGATCCCAGCGATGCATACGGGACGAGCATAACTAGTGCCGCGAGGTTCTGTGGCTTCATCCCAAACATGACGAAATTGGGGAGAATAATGCTGACGAAGAGCCTGATGGATCAATACTCAGTAGTGCTGGCGATGATATATAAACTCACGACCAACAGAGTCTTGAATCCCTTCTCTACCATTTTATTCCGCAGAGTAGACGTTGATCGTGCCTTGTTCCTCCGTCATCCGCCGCCAGCCGGTTTGCAAACACTTGCTGAAACATTTCATTTCAGGAGGTGCGAGATGGCCATAATGTTGCGGCAGTTGTCAAAGGCTGCAAAGCCGCGCTTGCTTGAGCGCTGTCGCTGGTTCCCGATCAACGGACGATGTGCATGAGAAGGATCAAACCGCATGCCTGAGCGACCAGTGGTTGTGGTGTCGACGGCAGTACTTTACTAATAGTAACAGAGGGAGAAGACATCGGGATATGCCGACGGGCAACCTTGACCAATGCCAGCTCTCCCGCTAATAACCAAGTACTCGCGATACCGGTATTCAGTATCCAAGATATTCAAGAACGTCAGGACGGAGATAATTCGGTAACCACAACCTGAAAGTTTGAACGTTGATCAAACATGCGATCTTGTGCACGTCGCGATCTACGATGTTGGAACGATCGACCAATTCGTACAAGTGCACTGCAGTACCATCCAGCATGTAAAGCAACCAAAGTTACATACATCCTGACGCGTTGCAGGTCCATCCCCATCTCTCCCCGCCTGGAAATGTTGATCTTGAAGCGTTGTGGGTCCCGTCTAGAACGTACGCGGATGCTGAAAAGGAGAAACAGCGAGATGAACAATCTAGTGGAAGAAAGTTTGTGTAAATGTAACCCAAAGGTATTCCTGAGCGTCTGCGGCCAGTCAATCCAATACTCACGACAAGGACAAAACTCTCTCAACTCTCTTCGTTCCAAATCACAAGCAAAGTTTTGACAGTTCAATACAAGCCCAAAACCATTTCAGCGAGTTCGTACAGCAAATACAAATACGTTAGGCCATGGAATATATACAAGTCGCGCACGCAGCCAGCGTCCTCTTTCAACGTTACCAGCCGTTTGCTCAGATTTCGCCCATTTCCCAAGCTTCCAAGAGGCACATCATCTGCGTCTGGAGGGCCTCGAACGTCAAGTTTGCGTCCGTATACATATCCGGTTCGTTCAGGCCCTTCAACGCTTCGTACACCCAGTTCTGGCAATTCCACGTCCACCGGTTACGGATCACTGGCACGAGTGCGATACGGTTCTGGAGACGTTCCATCCGAGCAGGCGAGACGTATCCGACAACGTGGCTCCCTCGCCAGTCCCCCCCTTCGTGGAGTGGGATGTCGAAGCGGTCCTGCGTCGAGAAGGTGTTCGTGTCCCCGACGATTTCGTGGCGGTTTCCCCGCTTGGCGGACGTGTGGATGATGATGGCCCAGTGCAAGGGCAGCGGACGGCCTCGCGAGTACTCGCCGCGCCATTGTTGGACGACTTCGATGGGGTAGAATCCTGCAGGGACTTTGACGGGCTGAAGTACGGATGCGAGCAAAGGCGATTCAAGGACGGGAGTGATGGATCCTGGACGATGTTGTGAGACAAAGAGGCGAGAACACGAATGGCAACCTACTGTTTCCTGACATTGTGCTACGGGGTGTAGGCAGAGGTTGGGTACGGTGAGGATTGGGGATGGGTTGATAGGATCGAACTGACGCTTTCACCGACGCTGAAGGGGACACCTTTTTATATCGTATGGCAGCCTGGGGCCGTTCTCTTTGTTTGCCGCACGAGAGCGGGGCTGTGGACGCTGTTCCGTCCGCAACCACACAGGCCCAACTCCTTTGTTGTGCGAATATGGTCGCCATCCAAGCTGTACAGTATGGGTGCTTTGATGTCGTTACATGTGATGGCTGATTATCGTGTGATATCATTGGCATCAGCGACAAGTACAGACAATGCAAGAGCATTGAGCAAGCGGGGTTGACGCTCAGTCTGACCTGCTTTGATCTACTGGCCTGTCCATCCTCATTCCGTGTGGAGCCAATGAGTTTCAGGATACAAAGGAGTCCGGGACGCCGTGAATGCCATGTAGAATCGCTTTGGGGCAAGCAAAAGAGATCCGTTCTTCAGTTCGGTGGCTGCTGTACAGTACTGCTTCGCCATCCCGATAATGTCGATAATGTCGTTGATGGAGCACGCAGACGTCAAATGTACCCACAAGGGGACAACTTGGCGTCTACTAGTAGACTTGCTGATAAGCGCTCACACTGATAAAGCGAGAAAGCACACGGATCTAGGTCCTTGATCTTCCCGTAACCCCCCGGTTCGATACGCGCTTTGGCATGGTCCATGGAAGACTCTATTATCAATCGTCTTCTAAAAGTATCCACCGAGCATTTCTCCATCCGGATCGTCCATGATCGAGGCACATTTTCGCGTGGTCTGAGATGATACAATGGGCGCCGTCGAAAGTAACTAGCCCCGATCTAGTATCCCAATTCATGATGGAACCGGTAAACCATCAGGCTCGAGGCTGGCTTTATGCCGATGGCGTATTTCAAACCCTCCAGGCTAGCGTAGGCCATTTTATTCAGTCCATCGGATCCCTTGCTAGTCTCGAGCTCATTCATCACCGGATTGGACAATTATTACAAACACGGACATTGAATCAAATCCAGGCAGCAGTCCATGAGTTTGACTTTATACGGGAGGGTACGCCATAACCTAGGCCAGCTAGACGGACTACCGACGATTGGTTTTGGTGAGAGCATATTTCACATATTCAATAACAACCCGATCCTAACCGCTCCCACCAGCCCGCCGTTCATAAGCTCGAGTCTCATGCATACGTAGTTCATGCTCCTGTTCATCATCCACATACCATGCCCACCGCTTAGATATCCCCACTCTCCCAGGCATCCAACAGGCACTCCATCTGCCCCTGCAGCACCTCAAAGCTAGTCATGTTCTCGTCCGTGTACAACTCTGGTTTCTCAGACGGAACCTTGAGCCCCCTGAGCGCTTCATACACCCAGTTTTGGCAGTTCCACGTCCAACGGTGGCGCACCACCGGCACGAGTGCGATGCGGTTCCACAGATCATCCAACAACGCGGGCGAGACGTATCCGATGACGTGACTGCCCCGCCAGTCAGCGTCGGGCTTGAGCAGGATGTTGAAGCGGTCTTGGGTTGCGTAAGTATTGATATCGCCCACGATCTCGTGGCTGTTGCCTCGCTCGGCGGATGTGCGAACGATGATCGCCCAGTGCAAGGGTAAGGGTTGGCGGGGCAGGTACTCGCCGCGCCAGAACTGGACGACTTCGATGGGGAAGCAGCCCAAAGGGACCTGCACGGGGTCGAGTATTGTAGGGAAGGAAGATGCTGGGGTAGATGCTGAAGAATGGTGAGACAAAGCACCGACGACACGCAAGAAGGCTCACCGTTTGCAGACATCGCCCGTCAAATTAAAGGTGTGGGGAAGCGTTTGGGTTGCAAGGGCGGAAAGCTGATAGGATAGGGCTAAAGGCTTCTTACAGGATCTGTGAAGACGTCTTTATGCCACACCACCAACCATTCCCATTGTTCGACCTGGACGGAAACTGAGTTTGTGGACGCGGACTTGTTTCAAGGCCAGGCCATCCTGAGTTTGTTTTGTCTTGTGGGTGCTCTGACGTATGGCTGATTACCAATAACGATAAACTCGTCATAGCAAGGTATGACTACATGACCGACCACTTCAGCGACCAACTGCGACAGGCTCCCATTCTCAACTCCTTCTCTCATCCGAATCATTATTCCTGCCATTTTCCCAAGGGCCGACTGTCCCCAAGTTCAAGGGATGGAAGATAAGGACGCCAATCACCTGAGCGCATATCGTGTTTGTCTCCAACATGAAAGTGAATTGGACGTAGATTCGGCGGGACCGCGTTACGTTGCGATTCTCAGCTTCTTACTACTCAATTTCTCCTACACTTGGAGATGGGTCGTGGCGACTATGATTCACGCCCCCTGCGACCCTCTGGCCAAACTTGACGCGTGGACCGACGTCGAAGGACATACGGAATGCTCGCATATCGCGTGATTCCTCAATTTGAAAACAATACCAAAGTGCGTAGCCGTGAGTGAGTGAAGAACTCACGGTCGGATGCCCCGCCTGATCCTTCTGCCGCTCTGCTGGCTGTCCTGAAGCGCTCTTGTGGCAGCATCGACAGCTTCAACGGGGAAAAAGGTTCATGCCCTGACCAACGCCATCATCCTGGAGAAGAACATACAGGACAAGTTCGTCTGTACTTTGAAAAGCACGGCGAGTTCTCAATCGCGGTGTTTGAACCCGTCGCGTACGACGTCACCACAGTCTCGGATCAATCGTTATCGAGTCAGAACCGTCCAGCCCTGGCGAGCCCGCCGCGACATGCGTCGGTTCGTCATATTTTCTGCCACGGATCCCAACCATCTTCCGGTCCCAGCGCCTGGACTGCTCGTCCAACGTGCTACCTGCTGCGGGGGTGCTGAACACGTCGACAGGACTCGCCGTGATGCGGGCGGGATGGGTGTGTTGGCTCGCGACATCCACCGTACGCTGTCGCCCTCGTTGGACAATGCAGTCACTATCCAAGGATAACGAACAGCGAACAGCAAGGGTCACTGGATATCCGATAGGATGCATCGGCGTCCTTTACATCAACAGCCCCTCGATCGTTCTATTACAGGGGGTAAGGGGGGAAATCGCCACGCCAGAACTGGGCGAGTTTCATGGGCAAGTATGTAACCCCAGCCTGGAGGGATTTGCAAGAGGTCTAGTTTTGTGGGGAAGGAAGAACTGCGGTGGGCGAGGCGGGTGCCTGGAGAATGATACGATAAAGTGCGGCGACGCCCAAGGGGGACACGCTGTTTCACGACCACATCGTTTGCTGTCTTGTGAACGCTCTGACGTATGGCATGATGGACTCCCAGTTGCCATATGGGAGATCGGCCGGTCTCGCCGAGGTGGTCGATGGAATCGATTTCATCCAATCCTTTATTTTACCCCCGGGAGGCGAGAGGTTGATGGGCACTTGGCCATAGACGAACGCTTGGTACGCTCAGCAGTAAGATAGTACGTTGGTAACAAGGACACGCCCAGCAGGAGGCTCCAAGTCATACGCCATACCTCCACCCAATAGTCCCAAAATCGATTTCCTCCACGATCGCATTGCAAGGGATACTTTCAATGTATTTTCAGACTTTTGACGGAAAATAGAATAAGAATGACACGCCAAGTACGTCCCACATTCACAACCCACTCCGAAGCTGCGGTTTCACCACCACACGAGGTACACCGTCGAGAGTGCCGTCGCCCCAAGAACAGCATACCCCGTGCTATACGCACCCTTGACGTTCAAGACTAGATCCAAAGATCAGCCCTCGACCCACGCCCATCGGAAAAAAAAGGACGGAAACGTACATTTACCCATGTCCCACACGAGATGACGGACGCCGTTGAATCCGTGAAACGCAAACGGCGCCGCGAGCACCACCTTTCCGGCCGTCTTCACATAGTCGGGTAATCCCGCGACCAACTCAATCACGTGCGCACTGTCGAACGTCCCGGGCGCGAAGAGGTATGCGAGGGAGAAGCCGTAGAGGACTGAGCGGGGAGGGATTCAACGTCGCACGTCGTGAACGGGATGGGGAGGGAGACTCACGTGCGCTGAATCCAGCACCGGACACGCGGTGTGCGATGGACCCGAGCCAGGTCAGCTGGGGCTGGTAAATCGTGAAATGAGGACTCGAGGGTCGCTTCAGGCGTTGTTCGTTCAGGATCCCTTCCGAAGCGGAGGGGGGGAGCGATTGTGTCTGTACACCCCTGAGACCGCCAACATGCGCCCATACACACACATGAGAAGAATCGAATGAGGTTCATGCATGCAAACCCATGGAGGAACTGTACCGTTTTCCAATTACGGATCGCAATACGACCTGATTCCTAGCTACAAGAGCGAGGTCAGCACTCGACAAACCTATCGCTCCGCCCGAACAACACACCGAATTTTGGGGAAAATGCGGCACGTTTGAGGGACGGCGCGAGGCCGACGACAGCGCGGGCAGACATGGTATTGTGCGACGACGAGAAGGGAAAGACAGCGAGTTCGGGAGAACGAGAAACAATCGAGGGACACCGTGGGAATGGTTTCACTTCGCCCCCCGATGGAGTCACACGCGTGCACAAGGTACCTCTCAGCCTAAATGATAAATTATTAAACGTGAATCTACCGAATGAAACGCAGACGAATATATATGATACGCGAGAGCAAGATGGGTCAGTACCAGACGTGCAAAGGTAGGAACGGGAGCGTGATATAGAGTAATGGTGACATCCTGTAGCAGGTATCTGATGGCAGAGACAAACAAGTATTGCACGTTGGGGGCTAGACTGAACGAGTGAGGTAAATGTCCGCAAACGTTTGTCTGTAGATAGTGATGGTAATGGGCAATGATCAAAGGGGATTCTCTGGTTTATGGAGGCAACTGAGATGGATGGATCTTAAACGTGTGTCAGATGCAGTGGATGTGGCTCAAGAGGCAGCTGCGTGATATATGGTGGAAAAAAAAAGGCCACAGTTGTATGCTGAACCATACGCTTCCAATGAAAAGTCTGTGGGAGGCTAGAAGCTCGGGGAGAAAACGAACGGCGGAAACAATCAGTATCAACATCGAGACGCATCATCCTAACACCACGTCGTTGTCCCCCTGCGTAGCCGTTTCCCAAATCATGTTTGCTAGTGGTGCATGGGTGTGTGCCGGGGCGGGAGTACCATTCCCAGCACCTTCCTCCAGATCTCGTCCCCGGCCTTCAGCGAGCCACGTAACTTCATGCCGATAGACTGGTCGTCCCTGGGGAGTCATTCCAATGACAGTCGTCGCTCCCGAGACAGTCTCTGCTCTCCTTCGATTGCGTGACTGTACGTACGTCTGTGATGTAGGGGAAGGCACGGGCATGTTCGGGGGCAACGCTGTCACGCGTTGTCTCGAGTGTTGCGCTGCCGATGCAGACGGAGGAGGCACACTCGGGACCACTAGAGGGACTTGATTGACGGGAATTGTGACACTTGCCGCCACCGCTCTTTCTCGTGCAAGCCGCTCTCTCTCCGCTCGCCGTTCCGCTCGAGCCATGGCACTACCATCAACCACATCCGGCATGTGTGCATGATCGTGTGGCAGCTCGTCGGCGTCCTCGCCATCCTTTGCACTGCACCAAAACCGATGCCCCTCGCTCCATGCCGTACTCTGACATTCCTTTCCGCAATACTTTGCCTTTCGACATCGCCTACACTTGGCGAACTCTCGGGGAAACGTTTCCCATTTACCGCAGAGCACTAAAGGTGGGTCCAATGAGTCAATGACAAACATGGTACAGAAAAGGTACTCACTGTTGGCACACTGTCGAATTCCACCCCTACTATCATCTTTCCGACACGCATTCCTCATTATGACACCTGCCCAATATTGGATTTCTGGAGGAAGCTTTGGTGGCGGGTTGGGTAAATCATTCTCCGACGAACTGGGCCGGAAGGTGAATCGTTCAACGAGGGAAAAGACGTTCGTCATACGCGGAGTCGTCGTTGTACCAGGATTCGTCGTCGCAGCAGGTACCTTCTCCTTTTCCTTCCCTCTTGCAGTAGCAGACGTGAATGCGCGGAAGAAGCCATGGCTCTCCTTTGCAGGCTGGGACGGGGCAGTCCGTGTCGTGCTTGGGCCAGCAACCGGTTGTTGAGCCGCGCGATTGGCAGGGAGGTTGGCCGCAGCGGGATGGAAAGATACCCGTTGCTTGTAAAATGCTTGTCTTACGTGCGGGTACTTGCTGAGGTAAGCCAAAAGTTGCAAACTGAGTAGAACATCCTCGTCCTTGTATGGCCCTGAGTCGTTGTCACGGTGGTGATGCGCATGGCTGGGTGAGCGTCCAAGAGCAGTAGGAACTGTTTGCGCAGTTCCGTGATCGCGGGGGGCACCAGTAGCACCGCCGCGCATGATACCACCAGGTACTGTGGCGACAGGAGCAGAGGGAGGGAGCGCTACTACCGTCGCTCGCGGTGTTGCATCCGGGGCAGTGCGAGTGCGCCTGTCCAACACAGGCGCATCCATACCGAGCATATTCCGAGGCGTAGTATCATCCATGGCACCGGGCGCTCCAGGGGGTGCGCCCATCGCAAAGTCGTCGTTGGGTTCCAAGGAAACGATACCATCTTCCACGCCAACCACGCCGACGCCTTCGCCATCTACGCCACCGCCTTGACCATGGTTGATGATGATATGTGCATCGGCGTTCACCTCTAATTGCGCCGGCCCCGGAACATCGGCCACTATCCCTACTGTGCGTCGTTGGCGCTGTGTCATCGAACGGGCCTGAGTTCGGGGGGCACGAGGAAGGGATGCATGGGTAGAGGGATTGGTATCGTCAGTATCTTGGGATTGATCCATATCTACGTCAGCGTCGCCGTCGTCCTCCGTTTCCGTCTCGGGGCGGGAGTTGTCCGTTGATTCATCGGGAGACGTGGTTACCCGAGCACGAATTCGAAGCGGGCGAGACCTGACCGTGTGAGTCGTTCCAGGTGGATCATCCCAGATGGGACGGGCGATAATCGTCCCACTGCGCTCACGACCGTTCACGACGACTGTCGCAGTTGGTGTTCTGGATGATGGCGTTGCGTTGGCCGAAGTTTCGGCAGAAGTATCAGTGTCAATGTCGCGTGACGGTGGGGATACACGTCGGCCATACGATGGCCGCTCGTTCGATGTGACTGGTACAGGCACTGGTTGTGACGACATGTCCACAAGGATTGATATGTCGGAAGAGGAAGTTCCGTCGGCAGAAACATCCATCATCGGGACGTCCTAAAGGGGGTAGTAGTTAGCATTCAAACGTCATGTCACAAGAAACATGATCCACTTCATCCATAATTCCGTTCGCCTCGGCATTGGTATGCTCCTGACGAGCAGACTCTTCAGCGGCGATCTGCCTTTGCAAAGCCCGGGTTAGTTCCGCGGCACCATCTCTTTGTCTTTGTTCCGCCAGCGCCTGACGCCTGGCGAGACGCTGTTCGCGTGATTCCCTCGGCAAACCCGTGGCACTTGAGCTCGGACCAACCGCAAATCCCTTGTTCGCCAACCAAGCTTCGAGAATACAGCCAACAACGTCAAGGGTCCCAGCCTGTACGACCCGACTTCGGATCGGTTCACTCCCTCTCACGCCAATATTAACCACGCATTGAAAGGCGAGCGAAAACCGGTACGCGGCATGCTTGTCGAACGTCGGGGGGTTAAGAGTAGGCACGAGTTTCGGAGGACGAGTGTTGGGCGGGGAGAGGCCGTATATCACGTTCGGGTTCTCTGGCGGGGGTGGACACATGCAAAAATCGTAGAGAATGCGCACGAGACGTTCTAGACCGCCATCCGTGGTCATGATTTCGCGTATTCGCGGGGAAGTGGATGTTAAATAGGTGAGATGGTGGAGGGAGTTAAATAGTGGCAGTGGGGAAGTGGTGTCGAGTGCTACGGGCAGAATTGGAATCAGAAAAAGGGAGAATGTGGGGGTGAGAGAGAGCAGACCTCTTCTGTCATAGAGCTGGGATGAAATACAGACGCAGGCCCTGTTCTGAGCCGGAAAAGCAAAGTTTGCCTCTCGCATCGCGGCGTGCGAGTAGTCGGGTGGGACAAATCGAGATCTTGGACGATGTGGGTTGTTGCTGGTAGATACCGAGCCTTATTCTTGGTCTGAGAAACAAACGTCGCGCTTGGGCTTTCACAAAGGGACGATGAGGGGAAAGACGGTGGCTCGACGCTGGAGGAGGGCTCTCGGTCTGGTTGACACCTCTGGATGACTGAGACGGCTGTGTGGCCTTATTTGCACAATGTGGCACGAAACCACAAAGTGGATCTTGTCCAGATAATCATAGATGCCAAACCTGTGCACTTGATCCAACACCCAGGCGGGGGCCAGAACGGCAAGCCCACACCGAAAAGAAGAAGAAGATCATTACGATATAATCACAAGCATGGGTCGAACTCGGACATGCCTGCACACGGCCCACCTTTTTCCAGGTCCCAGATTCCAACAAGGCTCGGAAATTGATCGCTGTAACTAGCATGCACCTGGTCATGGGCCAACCATCGGTTTAATACAGGCCATGAGGACGTGGGGTGCCCATGACTCTCACACGAGATATATGCCTCGCACTTTTGGCAACGACGCCGCATGTACTGCGTCTGCTCGCCAATGTCCACAGTTCTCCTCGTATCGTGTTTCCAATCATCGCACTCGGTCGGCAGCTGTCACCGTCAGGGACTATGTTCTTGCGACCCGATCATGGGACTGTGTTGATGGTTGCACGTCCAAGCCGAAACACCGACTCCGAGCTAACCGGTGGTATCCCACTTATTGTCCATGGACCTTGATATCAGGGCACGAGGCTCAATGCACGCGCCCGAGTCAAACGGCGTAGTATCTCCAAGCGACACTTGGGTGGCACTGCTACTGAGTGGCGACGATACAAACAATCTCGGAGGTAAAGGGCCTCCGAAGGGGTAGCCGTTTAGTAGTGACACAGCACGAGAGATCGCGCCCAATGGGCGGTCGTGCGATCACTTCCGATGCCGGCGATGATCAGAACGACTGTGTTTGATCCCGAAGTTTTCGGTCTGGTTTGGGAGATGAATCGATGAATGCCGGCGCGCTCGTGGCAAGCCATGGATTGGGGTATTCAACTGCCTCTTCGTTCTCTCATCAGGACGAGAGAGTATCCAAAAAGAAGGGGACGGACAGAGACGCTCGTAACTCCCCTTATACTAGCGCGAACTGGAATGAAAATCAGGAGCGTGCAACGGAGCCCATCCGACGGATCTAACTGTACTACGCCCCCCAGGGGTCGATCGCAGTTCGCCTAGACAACGACGCGAGATATCGGTCGTGTACATACACTGCCCTGACTCAGTTACTCAGAGACTGGAAGAGACTGGAATGTTCAGAAACACAACCCCCCCGCCCTGCCAGGTTTCCAGGGTAGAAATGCGAGGTTCAAGGCACCCACTTGGTACTGGCGTTGAAAGTTCCTCTTCTCTGACAAACCCCGTCGTCGACGTATATACCGCGAATCAGGCGACTGTATGGAACTTGAAGTCCTGGCATGGTCACGGTGTCTGACGTCGTTGTCGAGCGACAATGTCGAACTACGAAACTTGAACGTGGGCGCCGAGTCGTCCACCGCCATCAACTCTCACGCATCTTGCCCGCCTTTGTACGTCTCGTTTGTTTTCCAGAGCCATCGCTAGTCGACAATACTCGTCTCTGCAAGTTGACCTCGTCCAAAAGGAGAGCCTCTTCCATCAGCAAATATCTCTTTGCCTATCAGAGATCAAAAGGCCATCCCGACTATCCTGAACCATGTTGCAGTAGCTACCAGTCAAAGTCGCTGGCACAGGACCGTGTCCTGTCTAATGATCGTGTGGTGTAGGTGAGTCCGAGTCCGAGCCGTTGGGCCCCACGCGGCGTTGAGTATGTTCCCGACCTCACGGTTCGCGTGTCCTGTCGCAAGGTCGTTCTAGCCATCACTACCCGAGCTCAGAGCCTGAGGGAGCGTAAGCAACGTCGGATGACCTAGTTCTAACCAGAGCAGCGAACACCTGGTGGATCCATCTGGGTCGCTCACGAAGACAACCTTGAACCCGGGAACGTTGCTGGACAAGTCACTGCCTATTAGTGACGAAATGGACGACCCCGCGAAGCAGTCAGCAAGCTTTTTTTTTTTCTTCGACGTTCTTCCATTCGTTCGCTGGGAACGTGGGTGTTTTCCCTTTTTTTTTTTTGGTTTCGACTGCCAGGCTTCACCCAAACACGGGTGTCGTCACAGGCTGCCACTCGAAGCGCGAAACAGTAGCGCAATCACAGAGTCACCTTCGTTTGATAGATTTCGTCAAGCGATCCAGGCCAGCAAACCCGAAGCCGTGGGCACACGAGTATGTTCAGCAGGTCAGGGGGATACGGCCCCCGGACTATCATCCTGAGGACCGTGAAACATTGTTCACACAAGGGCTCCAACGATCCCCCGTTTCTTTGTGTCCAACGCCCCCAAATATGCTTCATTCAGGCACAACCGACCTGATTGTTGGAATGATGGGATGCGTACGTATTATGCTACAGTCGATCTTATTGTCATTAATATCGTCATCCAATAGGAAGCCACAGGCCCATCCGGCAACAAAAGGATGCTTGCCGGTGCGTACGCGACAAGAGAAAAAAAAGCACGTACCTACATGCACGGAACAAAGTTTTATGAACGGATCGCGACCCAGTGGGGCCGATCAAGGGGAAAGGTACGGCTGCAGGGAAGAACACTCGACAAATGAGTGGGCACGGTTCTATTTGTCGTTGGTGGCTTCAAGGTTTTGAGACGGGCCCCTTGTCCAGGGGTAACCGAACTACCGAATAAAGTCGATTGACTTACTGTCCGTGGATGCGAGAGCAGGTCCTTGAATTCAACGGTCCTCATGTCACGCGCTCATACTTTGTGAATGATCCGCCCCAATGAAAACTTGGAGCATCTCGTACGAGGGAAAAACATGGTCCTATCGTTTTTTCTGCAGACACCGTTTCTTTTGTTTTCAGCC